>JANHJO010005589.1:22976-33452 GCA_032468235.1 Pseudoxyrhopus heterurus | reverse complement strand
TCACTCCCCACCCCACCCCCCCAAAAGAAGAATTTTGCCAACAGCTCCTTCAGGTTTTGGCAAACCCAGATTGGACCTTTTCCCACAAGCAACTGGAAGACTCAAGATCTTCTATGGTGAGATTTAAAACTTTACATCTTTGCTATTCACACATCAAGGATTTTTAAGGAAATAGTGCTGAAAGCAGGATCAAACTCAGGTAATAGAAAAACATGTTGTTGTGTTTTTCTTTCTCTAAACTGCTTTTGGGAAAAAGTAAAAAAAAAGGAAAATATTGATTGGTTGGTTGATTTGGCTAAAACCAGCAAGCTGAAAGCACCCAACATCATTTTCTTACATTTCATAGTCTCCAAACAAAACCAAGTTTATTCTGTTTTAAACATTTCAAATGACTTTTGTCAAAGTTATGGATGCTTTCAGTTGCTTATGTGGCATGAGTTTTTGGTACAATTTGAACGGAAGATCTGCATTTTTAATTTTATTTAAAAAAATCTTCATTTAGTATAGATGAACCAAACACTGCAATATCTACTGCATCCCTCCCAACATTGTTAGTAGTGTATTTGGGGATATGAAGTGAATCTTGGAGATGGAAATTTTAATTTCTTATATAAAAATGCAAATTGAGAAAATTAAGAACAGATTCCAGAATAAAAACCAGGCATTGGCTCTTTATTTCCATCATGGTGGATTTTTCCTTCATTGTTTCTGAGCTAAATCCCAGAGGGCTGGGTCTGCTTGCAATTGCTTAATATTAGAAAGAACTATCGTATTTGACAAGTGACATTTCAGGCGATAACAGCAGTTACTTTATAAACATCATAACCTTTCAATTATTAGCTGAACTCCAGACTTTTGGCCATTTTATTGCTAGACTGCATGTCTTATAGATAGATAGATAGATAGATAGATAGATAGATAGATAGATAGATAGATAGATAGATAGATAGATAGATAGATAGATAAGAAAATAAATTCTTCCAGGGTGGCTTCCAGGATTACATTTCACAGTCCTCAATTCAAAGTGTTATATTTGGATGTAAGAGGTATTGAATTTGAAATATGGCCGAATTTGTGGGATTCTAACTTGTGGGATTCTTTTCAGGTCTGCTATAAGTCATATTTTCAGCCCATCTTATGAAAACATCCTCTAACTGCTAGTTGGAAACAGGTTTCACAGAAGTACTCAGGAAACTAAGAAAAGAGGAAAGGTTGCAGCAGAACCTCTGGTTCTGCTGGTGGAAATTTGGGAAGGAAAAAAGAAAGAAAGAGAGCCCTCACTATGTTCAATGAGTGTGTTCAATTTGTAATGTTCACCTGTGGGGCTGATGCCATCATTAAATGGAGTTAGGCAGCTGTTAGGGGTGAGAAGTGTGCTGTGATAGTGATAAGATAAAAGTGAGGAAGGTGATGCATGTCACACATTTGACCTGTTCCCCTAAACTATTCTTCTAACCTACTGTGGAGAACAATACCTTGACTCCAGGACTGAAAAAATATTTTTTTGTCAGTCCGGATAGCTTTTGTGTATGGAATGGTGACTTCAGTCCAAATCACTTGAGTTATAAAGTGAATGTGAGTTTCCTTAAAAGTTGGTTTTCAGATTGGATTTAATCTGAGCCATTGTATCTTTTTCCTTCTTTAAGTTTCTATGAATTTTTTTAGATACCCTAAAAGAGTCTCGATGGATGATAGAAACTAAGCATCTCATGGGTGAGGATTCCTAAGCAAATGGATTCCATTTTGGTCAAAATGTCAAAGTTAATCACCAGATTTGTTTTAGTCTATATAGGCCCAAGAACTCAATATATTCTCAAAAGTATTGAAGATCTCATAAATACAGAATATTTACAAAGAAAATATTTAAGAGTAGAAAATGAAAAAAGATACAGTTTTTAAAAAGTTGTAAGGCAGATTTTTTTTGAAGTATTTTATCAGTAAACATAAAAGCTTAAAACCGAGGAGAGAAGATATCTAGAATAAAAATTATGTCCTTACTCTTCCATTTCTCCAGCCCAATTTCTTAGCCAGAGATGTCTATCAATAACTGCAATAAGGCTAAATAAAAAAACAAACATGATGTCATAACACAAGAGCTATCCTTACTTACTTGCATTATGATATCATTTCCAAGTCTACTATGGTCTGACTGAACGTTATGGCAAAATAAACCATGGCTTAGTGTGATGTGTGAACCCAGACTATATTACATAACCCAGAATTACAAACTGAAGTTCTTACATAATTCTTAATAATTACATAATATCCTCAATATAATTCTTCCTATGTATTCCTCATTTATCATGGGCAATGTTATATGTAAGCTTGTTTTAATGGTTATCAATTTTACCCAGGTAAAATTAAGTGATGCTATGAATGTCCAATCCTGGTGTCTGAAGAACAACAGGTTTCAACTGAACCCTGCCAAGACTGAATGGCTTTTTGTGCCCCTCTAGTTCTAAGACTTTACCATCATTGGCACTGGATGGGGTTGCACTGTCCCAAATAGACCCTGTATGTAATCTGGGGGTCCTCCTGGACTCTCAATTCCTGCTCAAAGAGTTGATGGGAGCTATGAGGGCCTTTGTATAAAACTTTGTATTGCATGCCAGTTGTGCCTGTTTCTAGATCATGAGGATCTATTCATGATCACTTATGCCTTGATCACCTCCCTGTTACTCTACATGTCCTTGAAGAGAATCCAAAAGGTTCACCTCGTGCAAAACGCAGATGAGCAAGCAGTTATTGTGTTTTGTTACAGCATACATTTCACCTCTACTTCATGAGATACATTGGTTACCAGTTTTTTTCTGGGTCCAGTTCAAGATGCTGTTTTTGACCTTTAAAGGCCTTTGTGGCATGAGACTGGGTTGTTTGAGGGATCACTTCTCTCTGATTTCATTTTCCTGTCCTTCCAAGTTCAGCAGGGAAAGCATGTTACTGCTTCTGTTGCCCACATTTGGTCCTAGATGGCAGGCCTTTTTTGCTGTGGTGCCCATGCTATGGAATATTATCTCCTCTGACATGAGGTTCACCTTGCCATTGTTGAACTTTTGAAGGTTGTACCAGCACACCTAGGGACCCCAAGAGATGGATGAACTAGTGAGGTAGCGCCACTATTTTTAACATCTCTTTGTCTATTATAGAATCATAGAATCATGGTTTTAGTTTTTTTATATACTTTTTAAGGTATTTATTAACTGCTTTTATCTCTATTTTATGCCAGCCATAGTTTGTGAGATGAGCAGCTCTATACATTGATTTAATAAATAATAAATAATAATAAATAAGATGTTATCTTGGCCTTTTCTTTTTGATGTTTGATATACTGTACATGTGCTTGTATCCATATACACTTAAGTGCATACTCGCATACAGAATTTGGTAGTTATTTATATTCTACACTGCTCAATCCCAGATAGCACTACCTTCAAGGGAAAATATTGATCATTTCCACCATACAGTGACATGTGCAAACAAGCAATAAAGTGCTGTATGCATTTACTCTTCCTAGTACCGTTATATGTTTTAGGAACTTTCTATTTATTTACTTGCATGTTTACTTAGTTATTGACCTCTTAAGGGGTTTGTGGGCAACATGCACATACCTACAAAAAATAAGAAATAAATGGTCATACAAGTCAAAACAAAAGACAATCAGAGACAGGCAGGACTTGAGAATGAAACTGTAGACAAAATGCATGAAACTAGATTAAGTTTTACAATGGAAATCTTACCACGCAGACTTTGTTTTCTGAGTTTGACTCCTTTTTGTGGCATAGTTTTATGTTTAATCAACTTCTCCTCACCACATGCCTGAGAAATTCAATTCCTTTTTCAGAGGGGAAAACAGTGATTTTCATTACATTTACATTGCTATGTCCGGAGTACAGACAACGTCTTACTTGGGCTTCTGAACTGACAAGGGTAGATTGATGGGAGAACTATGGTGAAGTTGAGCATAGCCCTGTAGGATATTACATCTTCATGTTTCCTGTATTTTAAAGATGTGATGGCTCACATACTGCTATCTGGAACTGCATTGCCAAAAGCTCTTCCATGCCCAAAGATAGCTGAGTTTTTTATTAGCAACTCATTTTTTATCATTCAGCATGAAAGCATGAAATGGCTGCCTTTGATGATAACAAAAAATAGCACAGATACTTATAGGATGTGAGACCATAACTATTGCTTACATGGTTGGAACCATTTTACATTCTATTATATTATGGGGAATAGAATCAAACTGCAATTTATTTCCAATGGCATAGCAGTTGTTTGAGCTTAACCAGATTGTTGTACAATATTAAATATTTTTAGATAATTGTTATTTCTTTGAGTTTAAAAGGATCCATTCCTAACCACAGGCCAAAATAGCAAAATGTTCATCATCACAAAGTCATACCCTTCTGTACTTGCATATGTAAAATGCAAAATTTGCAGCACAGTGTAGTGTTGTATGTTTTATCACTTGTCTAGGTGATGCCATATCAATTCCAAAAAAGAGTGTTTAACGGCTTTGTATCTATCATGACTAAAAGAAGAGCTACTGCCTAAAACAAGGATAGGCAAGGTCTACAGATGTTTTCAAATCTCCACAGTATAAGACAACATGCCAAGTTAACAAATGGAAACTGCAGCCAAAACATTTGAAAAGATCCCAGGTTGCCTTGCCAGTTTAAACTAAAATTGAGCCATCATAGCATTGTGAAATTTTGAACTGAGAACTTTTCCAAAAATCTGTCCAGAACAGGCCCTCACAATCATGGGAGTGCCACAAATGAAAAAAATCAATAGGACAAGTTTCCCATTATTGACGTCCTTTAGAATTGAGTGGGAATACGGAAGCCCAGGAAGTAAGAGAGGCTGCAGATGCTGAAGAAATTACCATGCAGGTTCAGTGAAAACGTTCACATGGAGCCCCTGACCATTTCAAAATTAAGTCAGCAAATTTCTCTGGTATTATGTGTTTTCTCACATAAGTTCTTTTTCATAAAATCTAGTGTGATTACTCCCCTAGACGCTTCCCAAGGTATACCTTTCCAGATGTCAGCTTGGAGGAGGATGAATCAGTTCCAGGCATGTCTGGAGGGGAGTTGGTCAATGGCTCCAAACAGCCATCTGAGAGGGATTTGGTTGAAGCAAGAACACTCAGCAAGAAAATGAACACATTATTCCGGTATCGCCTCTATCTGTCTGCTGTGCTTCTGATGCAGCTCATCAAGAAAGGTGAGGCTTTCTCCTCATGAGTAATTTGGATGACCTTCTCTGTTCCTGCCTTTTCTCTGCCCTACATGTTCTTGGATCAGGTGAGGAAGGCAGTTCCTCTTCCTCATCACTAACCAGCTGGAGCAGGACAGCCCTGAGGCTACAGGTAGGGAAAGCATTCAGCTGTAGGCAGTCAGTGATGAGGAGGAGGAACTGCCTACAGAAGCAGAGAAGGTCATCCAAATTACTTGTGAGGAGAAAGCCTCGCCCTTCTTGATGGGCTGCACAAGAAGCACAGCAGAAGATGGGGGCGATGCTAGGAGCAATGTGTTCATTTTCTTGCTGTGCATTCTTACCTTGAACTTCAGATTTGTCTCTTCAGCTGTTGCCTTTGCCTTGTCTTTGCCTATGGATTTGCCTTTGTTTTGGAACTTGCCTTTGCCTTGGGAACTTGCTTTTGCCTAGTGGACTGGACCTACCTTTGCCTTGAGGACTAGTATTGGCTTCATTTGAGTAGCCTGTGGAACTCATTGAGATGGAGCTGGTACTGGCACAGGGAATTGCTGGGGAATAATAATTCAGGCTCAGAAGCCTTAATAAAGACTCTTTATATGTGTGCTGTGTATGTGTGCATGAGTGGGACAGCACATCTAGTGAGAAGTGGAATATAAAGAAGGTCCAGGAGAATTGCTAAGAAAAAATGTTGTTAAAATAATATTGTCAAGCTTCAAACACATTTTGCTGATGCCATTATTATCACATCTCAACTTGCCAATGAACTATGGGGGGAGGGAGCAGGAGATAGAACATGGGCGAGACATCGAGATGTCTACGTGAGAACCAAGGACACTTCAGCAGATGATTACAAAAGCCAGAAAGACTTTCCCACAACAATATCAGGAGAATGTATTTGGACAATGTGGCCTGAACTGGGAGGGGGCTTAGCGCAGGAAAGATCTAGATCTGATTTTGCCTTCAATTGCATTGAAGTGATGTACTCAATAAAGTTTTGCATAAAGATATTGGATTGTCTCAGTGGTGCTTGTCTTGGTTGGGTTCATTAGTCAGAACCTTGACAAATACAGTATATAACAATTTGATTCAATTCAGAAAATTGAATCAATTTTTTTCCAGATCAGGGGCATTGTTCTTCATGCAAATGTTGACTACTGGTGATTGGCAGGTTTCTTGGCAAAATCTTACAGATGTGGTTTGCTTTGCATCCTCCGTAGGGTTAAGAGTAAGTAACTGGCCCAAAGTCACCCAGGTGAATTCATGCCTAAAGGTTGAGACTAGAAGTCATGGTTTTCATGCTTCTAGGCTTTGTCCTTAACCATGATCCAAAATGACTTTTTAAAGAATCAGACTTCTAAACTTGACTGGAAAAATACAAATTTTGTAAATCTGTTCAATGGCATCTAGTGCAGTATAAAAATTTGATTCAGCTTTCTTATTTGATTTGGAAAGTCAGTTCAGTTTGGGAACCCAAACAAATCAGATTTGAATTTATTCTTTTGAACTTTTGCAATGACCTAGTAGAATGATTGGTGACAGATATGAGGTTTCCTTCTATTTTCTCTCCCACCCCACCCCAGGTTGTGTGCTATGTATCTATATACTTATGACAAATAATGTTGCAATGAAAAGGAATACACTGACTTTCAGTTCATGACTGAGGGAAGAAAACTTTATTTTACAAATCAGGATGTACTTATTCCTTCCTTCAAGGGATGCTGAAACAAGAAATGCAAGGGGGAATTAATGGGATTGTCTTGATGAAGAAACTAATAATAATTTATTTTTTTCTCTCTTGCTCTCTTATGCACCCTTTCTCCGCATACACACTTTTGAAAGAGTGTTTCAAGGAAATGTAACTCCAAATTACCACAACTTCAATGGAGCCTAACACAAATATTAATAGCCTATCCTATGTTACACCTTCAGGCTAATAAATTGCCAATTCTGTGCCCTCAATATTAGCTACTGCGTTTTATTAAAGCAGCTGCATCTTCTCCTGCAGTAACATTGCTGACCTTTGGAACTGCTGTCCAGACCTAGAAAAAATGCACCTGCTTTAAAGAATTGCAGATAAGGAGACTCTCTGCTCCAGAAGCTCTGAGGCTTCTTTTGAGAACTGTATCAAAAGTGCTGAACAGCCTTTAATGCATTTATATGTATAGGAATATAGCTGTAAAATCTTTTTTAACGGAGACAATAGGATGTACTAATGGTTTTTTTACATATAGCAATTTCCTTCCTTCCATCTATCCACAGCAGAGGCAAATATGAATTTTAGGGAAATGTAATATTAGTATTATGTTTTCTGTTGGTTTTATTCTCCCTGCTAGGCAAACATCTGTCTACCTCATTTTTTTGCCTGTTGAAACTGACATTTTAATTGAAACAAGTTGACCATTAAATAAAACAAGAAATGGTAATTTGATAACCATCTGGAATAGCCTTGAAAACAAGAGCTGATTCATGATATCATATGCATTTATGATTGACCTGTAGCCAAAATGACATTTATTACAAGCATTACATGAAATGTAATACTCATTTCAGCTTTGCTGTATTTGCTCCAGAGTCTAAATGGATCCTGCCTTCTCTGCATTCCTATTTTCTAATATTATTTTATCATCCTGTTATTCTCAATGATATTGAGGCAGCCGATGTAGACTGAAAACGCAAAAGTGAAACTTGATGGAGACAATTGCTAATGTCTTCTCTTGGGAAAAATAAATGCAAACAACAACAACAATCAAAACCACAAGTATAGGGTAGGGGGGAAAACCCTGACCAAAATGGGTCCCAGAACAGGGAATTGTCGATGGGACGAATAGGAATATTGCCTTCAGTATGAGTCAATATGCATTTAAAAGCCCATCCATTGATTAGAACAAAAAGAGTAGCATAGTTCACACTTCAGAGACTTCTATGGAGACAAGAAGTACAATAATTCATCAAAATTTGTATTGTTTTTGGATAATCTGATGTAGCACTTAGTTCATATAAATATAACATCTTTAATTCACAGAATGATGAGGATTACTGTTGAAGTCTGAAAACCTGAACACCACCGATTGTATCTCCTTATTGGAAGTGGGCTATGGCAGCCATGTTCTCCCCCTCTCCTGAAAGCCCACCTAACATAACAGCTGGTTCCCATCTTCTATCCCCCCACTGGTACCCAATCAGGACCAATCACTAAACCACCTCCTAAACCTTTTCTATTGCCCAAATTCATGAAATAAATGTGGAGGGAAATACAGTACCATGAGTCTCTCCCATTGGCTCCAGGAAATTTCTCCTTAGTTCTACTGTAAGTTGCTTCTCTCCTTGATCAGTTTCCATCCATTGCTTCTTGTCCTGCACTTAGGTGCTTTGGAGAATAGCTTGATTCCCTCTTCTTTGTGGCAGCCCTGAGATATTGGAACATTGCTTTCATGTCACCCCTAGTCTTTCTTTTCACTAGACTAGATATACCCAATTCCTGTAACTGTTCTTCACATGTTTTAGCCTCCAGTCCCCTAAGAGCATCTTTGTTGCTCTTCTCTGCACTCTTTCTAGAGTCTCAACATCTTTTTTACATTGTGGCAACCAAAACTGGATGCAGTATTCCAAGTGTGGCCTTCCCAAGGCATTATAAAGTGATATTAACACTTCATGTGATCTTGATTCTATCCCTCTGTTTATGCAGCCTAGAACTGTGTTGAGTTTTTTTGGCAGCTGCAGCACACTGCTGGCTCATATTTAAATGATTTTCCATTAGGACTCCAAGATCCCTCTCACAGTTACTACTATTGAACAAGGTACCACATTTACTGTACTTGTGCATTTTGTTTTTCTTGCCTAAATTTAGAACTTTACTTTTTTCATCATTGAATTTCATTTTGTTACATAGCGCCCAATGTTCAAGTCTGTCAAGATCCTTCTGTATCTGTAGAACATAACCTGGTTAATTTCAGAAAACAATGAGAACTGGAGTTTGGGGTGGATGAGAAGTCAGTTCCAAAAGAATGTTCGTGTGCATTGACCCAGTTTGTAACACCCAAATGCAAAGGTACATGAAAATCTGTGATTGTCTCAACTGCGTTGTATTTTACAGCTCAGAGTTACAAGTCAAGCAGAGGTGGTATTCAGCCAGTTCTGACAGGTTCGGGAGAACCGGTAGCAATAATTTTGATTGGATCAGAGAACCAACAAATACCACCTCTGATTGACCGATTGCATAGCCACACCCACCAAGCCACGGCCATAGAACCGGTAGTAAAAAAATTTGAATCCCATCACTGACTCCCAGCTAATGTGTGCATGCATCTTGCATATTTTACATGAAATATGTGTACATTAAAAGAATTTGGTGTATAACGCAATGTTCCAAGCAGAAAAAAGAAGCCCTTAAAACAATGTTTCTCAACCTTGATAATTTTAAGATATGTGGACCTGACAACTTTAAGATGTGTAGACTTCAACTCCCAGAATTTTTCTGAGAGTTGAAGTCCACACTTCTTTTAAGTTGCCGCAGTTGAGAAACACTGATTTAAAAGATTGTTCATTTCTTCCCAACTTTTTTTTTAAAAAAAATGTTTATATCATCCTTTGTATTTTGTTTTGTTTAGGTCAGTGGAACAATGTATAATACAGGGAGGCATGTTTCTCTACGCCTGGATAAAGAACATTTGGTGAATATCTCCGGAGGGCCCATGACATACAGTCACCGACTAGAAGAAATACGGTTACACTTTGGCAGTGAAGACAGCCAGGGATCAGAACATCTGTTGAATGGACAAGCTTTTTCTGGGGAGGTATGTCAATGCATTTAAAGTTTGGGGGAGGGGAGTTAAACTATAAGGATGTCCATGAGAGGGGACATGTTTATATTATTGCTTTCAAAAATGGTTTGCAATCCAGCACTTCATGAAAGGCAAACCCTTAAGTCTGCAGTTAGAAAACCAACATTCTGCACCAATTTTGCATAAAATTAGTTTAGACTTAAGGGAACAAATTTGCATTATTGGTGGGAACGATCTGTTTTGAAATCTGTGAAACAATAATATAGGGATTGAATAGTAGCTTTGTCGCAATGTAGTAGCTATTTTCAAAATGAGATCCACTAACCAGAATATTTCCTGGAAAATTATGAAAAGTTGTTCAGTAAAAAATTAAGTAATGATGGTTTGGTGAGAAAGCTTTTAAGACAACTTTTTCTTCCACTACTAATACGTACTTGCAATTTCATCAATAAAATAAAATAGTTACAATACA
>JANHJO010005589.1:10497-22876 GCA_032468235.1 Pseudoxyrhopus heterurus | reverse complement strand
CTCCCCCCCCCTCTCTCTCTCTCTCAAAGAGCAATAATTCTTGCAAGTTGTAATTGTCTCCAGCAGTTCTGGAGGACTGATTAAAAAGAAAAATCCTATATGAGCTGAGATTGTGCCCATGTGGACAAGGGGCCATTGAAACCATAGCTCATGTCCTATTATATTGTACCCTCTACAAGGATTCATGGACTCATTTTATAACTTTCCACCTGGTACAATATCTGAAAAATTATAATCTCTTTTATGTACAGATGTTACTATTGGATCAGTATGATATAGTCACCTTAAATTACAGTATAAATTCTGTTATACTCTGTAAAATTAGGCAGACTTTGGCCACCCATTGAAGATCTCACCACTAACTCTATCTAATATACCATTATGTCTTGTTCTATTCTCTTTCATTTTAATACTTCAATTTTTAATTCTGATCTATGACCATAATAAAATATTGATTGATTTATTAAGTGATTTGATTTCTCCCAGGTGGTTCCATTGTGAAATAAGTTCTTTTTTCTCCAATTTTAAGCATGAGACTGCAAATGTGATGGAGGAGATCAGAGATTTTAGCCCTTAGATGAACAGGTTTCCTAGGTTAAAGTAGTGATGAAGAAGCTAATTTGGTTCAAGGACTATATTCCCATAGATGCACTTACCCATCTGGCCAGATAGTTTTATGGAAGGGCTTTAAAGACAAAAAGTCTTTTCAGATCCCCCTGAAATTCATATTCTGAACCAGGAATGTCAGAGAGAAACTGGTCGATGTCTGTCTCTTACTATAAATAGAGTCCTTTCCTATGGTATGGGGAGATCAATCCCCATTTTCTTCTGCACAGAAAATGCATCCTATTTTTTCCATTCGACAGATTTAAAAGATTAATGTTCTAGGTATGTTTTTTTAAAAGAATCTTTCTAATCACCGACTAATGAGAAATGAGAGGATTTTCCCTTTTAGGCACTTG
Source organism: Pseudoxyrhopus heterurus (assembly GCA_032468235.1). Lineage (NCBI taxonomy): Eukaryota > Metazoa > Chordata > Lepidosauria > Squamata > Pseudoxyrhopus > Pseudoxyrhopus heterurus. The sequence goes on along the minus strand of JANHJO010005589.1, from coordinate 21,914 downwards.
GAAAGAAAACTATTTTGAAGGGTTAGTGGTTTGTATATATATATATATATATATATCAACAGCTGATCAAAGATAAGAAGCTTAGAAGCCTCAATCACTTCATTCTTCAAAAATGAAGCTTTTATGAGTACTGAGCTAGGAAAAGCTAATTTTTTTTTCAGTGAGTCTGGGGAAATGAGGAAGTTGGCCGGCTGGATGGATAACCTCCACAGGTCATATTTAGCCCATGGACCAGCTGTTCTTCATATCCTTCTAGAATACTTTGTATAATTTGTTATTGAAAGTTTAAAGCACCATAAGTTGGAGCATGAAAAATGTAAAACCCAGATTGTTGAGGGCAATATGCTGACAGTGTAAACTGCTTAGAGAGGGTTGCAAGCCCTGATAGGTGATATATAAATACAGTGCTATTGCTATTGCTATAGTTGTTTTACTAAAATAATTTTTAGGAAAAGTTTGGTTTCCAGACAAATTATATTGGAGTTTCCCTTTGGCTCCACTACAAGTCCCCTCCTCCCCCATTTCTTTCTTTGTTGTTTTTGTTTGTTTTAAAGAACAGTACTGAAAGCTTCCTTCCTTCCTTCCTTCCTTCCTTCCTTCCTTCCTTCCTTCCTTCCTTCCTTCCTTCCTTCCTTCCTTCCTTCCTTTCTTTCTTTCTTTCTTTTGCAGCAACATGAAATAATTTCCGATGTGGTTTTTAAAAGAAATAAATCAAACTTAGTTCATTGAATGAGGAAAAATTCTAGTGGATTTCAGAATTTTCTAAGGAGGATAAATTTCTGTAGAAATTCCCAGAAGGTTTTCACAAACTTTCGTTATATTTTGGTTATTCTAAGCTATACTATTACCTATGCTAATTTAAGTTTGGGTTTATCTTCCTTTGCTATACTTCTGCTCCTGCTTGCCCAGAAACTGGAATCAGGAAGATGAATTATCACTTTGAACTGACTGCTATTTGTTTTGTAAGAGAAAAATTATTGGAATTATGGAAGCTAGTGTTTCCTTCCCATTCCAGGTTCTCGAATTCTCAACATATTGGCATGGCTTGGATGATTCATCTTAACCATTTGATGGGAATCTAACAAGTGACCAAACTGGAGAAGAATAGAGGAAAGAGAGGTTGGTCCACACTAAAGGCCTAGAAACCATTTGATATAAAATATACATGGCCTTCAGTTTTATAATATGTATTTGGAATAGATTCAACAAAGTTATTACCATTAGATGGTATGTGAAAGTGATGCTATTTTTTCTGTAATTGAGTTGACACATTGCTATGCCATAGTATGATTGGTTTTATTTTGGCTTAGCACATTGTATGGATGTTACTGTATAAATCATAGCTTTAAACCACAGTTATACAAATTCTGCCAATTATCATTTATTCAGCAAGCTGCGCCTTAGCAAAATATGTCAACCAGTCTTATTTTACAATAAATAATAGGAATTATCTATAACTAGGTTGCCTAGGAGAAAAGTTTTATTATTAAAAATGTTGACTTGGGGGATTGAGGAGGGAGGAAAATATAAAAGCTTAAAATGGAAATACTATACAGGAGGTTCCTTTTGGTTCCATCTGAATTACCTGACAAGGAAAAAGAAGTGTTTTGTGCCAAGTAATTTCACAGGGCCAAGGTTTAGTAGAAGTTTGACATTCTTTTTACATTTAGTCAAGTAGGTAGATGAGGAAAATATGTTTAGATGTTATAACCTCTCTGTATGTTGCTGTTGTGACAGAGTGTATGAGACATGAGACTGAAGATCTTCACTTCAGAATTTCATCTGAGGCATGAACTGAGTTTAGAGATCAGCTGTATGGTACTTTTTTTTTATTGAACTTGAGGAACCTCATGGAATTTTGGTTCTCAGTCATAATATGCTGCTTCTGACATGTAATAACTTTACTGCACTCCACCTCTTGAGTTTGATATTTATTTGAAAGCAACTTGTTGTCCCCCAAAGCAACACACTGAAGCAGCCACCTGCATCACAATCAGTCCATCCTCGATTTGGACTCTTTGGCCAGGTTTTCATTGAATACTCACTGGTACAGCTACCAAGGGACAAATGCTGTGCTTAAATATTAGAAGGCAAAAGGGTGCTTGTAGTGAAATGACAGTGGAAAAGTAAGGAACTAGTGGAATTTTCTCCCAGGTTCTTCCGTTTGAGGGGATAAGTGCGTGGAAGCTCCTAAATCAGCAAGAGATATGTGAATCTGAATTTTATTTCATATCCTTTCATTTATTTAAAAAACATCAACATTATCAGCATAATATGATGTGTTTATTTCAAATCCATCTAATTTAAAGAGACTTGGCATGATCGAATAGACTTTATTTATCTATGGTGGAATTTCTGGCATGTATACAAGAGTCTGAAAGGAACTTACAGTATCTTAAAACAACAGAAGTGGTTAAGGAGGAAAGGTGTGTGATTGTGTCTGTATCATATTCCCTACATTTTCCTGCATAAATAACATAGAATAACAGAATGACAGAGTTGGAAGGGACCTTGGAGGTCTTCTAGTCCAACCCACCACTCAAGTAGGAGACTTATACCATTTTTGGCAAATGGTTGTCCAGTCCCCAGTGTTGGACGCCCACAAATTCTGAAGGCAAATTGTTCCACTGGTTGATTGTTTCTCCTTAGTTCTAGGTTGCTTCTCTCTTTGTTCAGTTTCCGTCCATTATATCTTGTCTTCCCTTCTGGTGCTTTGAAAAATAAATTGACCCCCTTTTCTTTGTGGCAGCCCTGCAAATATTGGATCACTGCTATCATGTCGTCCCTAGTTCTTCTTTTCACTAGAGTAGACATACCCAATTCCTGCAAACGTTCTTCATATGTTTTAGCCATAGCACTTAGACTTATATACCACTTCACAGTGCTTTACATCCCTCTCTAAGTGGTTTACAGAGTCAACAATCTGGGACCTCATTTTACCCACCTCAGAAGAACGAATCAACCTTCAGCCAATGAGAATCAAACTGCCAAACTGCAGGCAGCAGACGTAGCCTGCCGTATTGCATTCTAACCACTGTGCCACCATGGCTCTTAAAACTATCGTTTTAGCCTTCAGCCCCTCCCCCCAATCATCTTTCTCACTGTTTTCTGCAATCTTTCCAGAGTCTTAACATCTTTTTTATATTGTGATGACCAAAATTGAATGCAGTATTTTAAAGCCTTATAAAGCAGTAGTATCACTTCTCGTGACCTTGGTCCTATCCCTCTGTTAATGCAGCCTAGGATTGTGTTGGATTTTTTGGCAGCTGCAGCATATTGCTGGCTCATATTTAAGTGATTGTCCACTAGGACTCCAAGAACTCTCATACAGTTACTGCTGTTGAGCCAAGTTTCTCCTACTCTGTACCTGTATATTTGGTTTTTCTTGCCTAAGTATAAAACCTTACTTTTTTCTACAATGAATTTAATTTTATTACGTAGGGTCCAGTGTTCAGGTCTATCAATATCCATCTGGAGTTTGAGCCTATCTTCTGGGACATTGGCTATTCCTGCTAATTTGGTGTCATCTGCAAATTTGATGAGTTTTCCTTCTATTCCCTCATCTAAATCCTAGAATGGTACTGCACTCAGGCTGGCTTTAAATCATTCATTCTACCTTCAATTTTATTCATACCTTTCAGATAGATACACAACAAAATATTTAAGAACTTTCGCCCATTGTATGTTCATTATATCCAACATTTTTCTGCTGTTGCAGGGCAAAATATTTCTAAATGCTCATCTTCAAAGAGAAAACTTTAAGATATACAGTAACCCAAAGTGTTGGATGGCCTGGGTAGTTGCAAAGGGCAGTTGTGTATAATCTTGGGAGAAGATTAGGCTGCATTAAAGAGTTGCAGAGAGATATTCCATCTGTATCTGCCCGGATGCCTTGAAGCACTTTTTCTAAATTATTTCTGAAGTACTTCGTGACTCTTATAACTACATATAAGAGTCATACATACATAATTCTTATAACTCCTAATGAACCTCAATCTATTCTGCCATCAATAACATATTTCTGTTTTTCCAATAACTACCAGGTCACCCATTTTTCCCAACTTATTTGTCTATAATTATGTGCACATTTCATACTTCAAAATTCCCCACTGTGTGACTACAAATTGAGAGGGAGAATAAAATAATTAAAGTCACCTAACCTCACAAAGCTTAAATTCTTCATCATACGCACACTTCGTGTGCTCTGTCATGTTCCATTTAGCTCTTATTGCTTCTATAATTGTATTATTCCACATTCACTTTGTTTTCTGGAGATCTTAAATTTAAAGTGCAGAGGACACTCCAATAATGAGTTGGAATAAGTGCTTTGGGCCTCAGGCAAGCACAACTCCTCTCAGCTATTCATTAAATAATTTCACACCAGCCTGAAAAAAGTATGCTGCTGATTTAAGAAATCCACTCATTAAAGTTAATGTGACTCTTAAATCAGCAACTTTTTTTTTTCAGGTTGGTGGATAGAAAGAGAAATATATATCATATATGTGCATGCAAACACATGCACAGAAATCAGAAAGAGGGTGGCTTGCACCTTTATATTTTTGATCTGTTCAAAAATAATACTGTAAAAGAATTCAGATGCAGAGGTGGATCAAAGAAGGGTTCACGACTTCTCTGTGGTAGCAGCATGTGAAAAAAGAAGCATGGACTAAAATGATACCATAGCTGAAAATAATGAAAGTGCAATTCCGGGAAAAAAAAATCAACAAATGTCAGACCTGAGGAACCAAGAATGACATGAGGAGTTACTTCAGAGTAGGGTTTTATTTTAAATTATTGTTGCTCTATAGAGAAAAATCTTGCCAGACTAAAGTACTTACTGTATATGCATGACTATTAGAAATTCATATGAGTTCTGGTGGTGCAGCTATTAAGCAAACTCTGCCCGCAACCTAGAGTTCGATCCCAACCAGATCAAGGTTGACTCAGCCTTCTGTCCTTCTGAAGTCAGTAAAATGAGGACTCAGATTGTTGGGAGCAATATGCTGATGTTGTAAACTGCCCAGAAAGTGCTGTAAAACACTACGGAGCAGTATATAAGTCTAAGTGCTATTGCTATTGCTGTTCAATATAGCCTGAAAACTATTAGGGAGAGTCTACTTTTGCTCTTGTCCTGCATGCCAAAGATTTCAAGCTTCTTTATGCCTTGATCACGAGAAGTGATACTACCACTTTATAATGCCTTGGTAAGACCACACTTGGAATACTATATCCAATTTTGGTCACTCCAATATAAAAGAGAAGTTGAGATCTTGGAAAGAGTGCAGAGAAGAGCAACAAAGATTATTGGTGGGGGGAGGGGGCTGAAGGCTAAAATAGTTGCAGGAATTGGGTATGTCCAGTCTAGTGAAAAGAAGGACTAGGGTGACATGATAGCAGGTTCCAATATTTGCGGGGCTGCCATAAAGAAGAGGGAAGACCTTGGAGGCCTTCTAGTCCAGCCCCATGCTCAAGCAGGAGATCCTATACCATTTCAGACAAGTGACTGTCCAGTCTCTCCTTAAAAAGCTCCAGCGATGAAGTACCCACAATGTCCGAAGGCAAGCTGTTCCACTGGTTAATTATCCTGTTAGGAAATTTATCCTTAATTCCAGGTTGCTTCTCTCCTTGATCAGTTTCCATTCATTGTTTCTTGTCCTACACTCTGGTGCTTTGGAAAATAAACTAACCCCTTCCTCTTTGTGGTAGCCCCTCAAATGTTGGAATATTGCTATCAGATCCGGCCCGCAGGGAGATTAGATCTGGCCCGCAGGGCTGCTCTGTAAACAGTGAAGGACTGGCCCACAGGTCTCTGCCAGCGAAAACTGCAGCCCTCCCGAGCAACCTTTTTGCTGGCAGACGGTTGCAGGAGGCCATCGCAGCCGAAAACAGAGCTCAGGAGCCCGTTTTCACTGGCAGAGTACTTGGGCCACTATAGCCCCAGACACAACTGACATCAAGCTGGCCATGCCCCCCCTGCCCCCCCGAGATCAAACACAACCCTGATGAGGCCCTCAATGAAATCACATCTGACACCCTTGCAATAGAGTATGATCAGGATTAACAAGTGAATGTGATAAATATTATATATTTAGAATAAAACACTGTGGTCTGAAATTTCACTTATACTGGGAATCATTTCTTGATGTTTGTAAAGGTGATGCAGAAGCTCTGACATGTTCCCCCCACCCAATCCCAATATGAAGTTTATGAAAATTTTACTTACTGGAATAAATGCAGACTCTGCTTAGCATTATACATTTATTTTGGCTCATCTCTCCATCTCAGATCCCTGTACCTCTTAAAAATAATTCTAGTAAAGCAAGTGCTCTTTTTAAAAAATGAGTATCAGCTTAAGCAGAAGGCCTACTAAACAGCTAATTGTGTAAAAATTTGGAACCACTGTCAGGTGGAGTTCCTTCACCATCATTTTTTTTTAGCATGCAAGTCTTTTACTGTGGCTACGTAACGCATTTTTCCCAAAATGACATCTTATCAGGGATAATCAGTCCTTATGTTGACAATAGACAGCTGGGGAACTATATTGCTTCACCATTCTTCTTCCTAACAGTCAAGGCTTGTTCCTCAGCCAGGTATTTTGTTTGCTTAGCTACAGTTTTGGCTATAAATTGCTTTTTCATATTAACATCCCCTGGGTTTCCACCTGCCCTCTTCCTCATTTGCTACATACATATGTAACAGATGGCACAACTGACCTACCTTTATCTTTTCCTGGATCAATTCACATCATTTTGTTAACTGCGTTTGCTTCAGAGAATTGTCAGAGGATTGCTTAGAAATCTTAAAGAAACTTTAATTGGAAGACCATATGTTTTACATGCACCAAGGTCACAGTTTAAGTCTAGTCTCAAAATCTGGGGGTAAGAAGGAGGGTGACTTACATTCCTACAGAAAATAACAGAGGCAAAAGCTTAACAAGATAGCGGGAACCAGAAGATTATGAAGAGGGAAAAAAATGAAGTGCCTGATGCAGAATATCCTAGTCAAACTACTTGTTGGAACAAAATATTTCAATTCTAATTAGGCACCAATTATACTGACCACATACTCTTAATCAATGAGGTTAAGAATGGTGTATCCAGGAATGGCAATAATGATGTACTTAACTAAATTGTGAGATCAGGATTTGTGCATAGATTTAAAATATAAATACTTGGACTGACTTATTTCCAATAGTTGCATCACATTTTGACCCTAAATCAGGTTAAATTCTTTAATAGAAGGGCTATAATGAGCTATAACCACATGATATTTCATTATTCATCAAATTGATGCTGTCGGTATGATTAGAGTTAGGTGTGGAAGGAGACATAATATCTATCACTCCCCTTCATTTTAAAACACTGTACTTTATCTTAATTGTCTCTGCTTGCTTTGACTTTCTGCCCTTTCGGCTGACTAATAAACTAGGAGCCCTAAATAATGTATGCATACAGTCAGTTGGTATAGTGGTTAAGGCATCAGGCTAGAAACAGGAAGACTGTGAGGTCTGGTGACAGTCCTAGGAAGAAGACAAATCACTTCAGAAAAACCTTGCCAAGAAAAAACTGCAGGGACTTGTCAGGCAGTCTCCAGGAATCAAAATTCTCTCTCACACACACACACACAATCTAAGACAGGGCTGTCAAACTCCTGGCCCGCAGGCCAGATGCATCACACACTGTCCACAACCACACCCGGTTTAGCAAAGGGAGAAAAAGTCCCAATATGTCACGTGACGCCTCCGCGATGAAGTGAGTTTGACACCCCTGATCTAAGACTTGCTCTATAGAGAAGTCATTCATGTACAATACCTTGAATGACATTCCAGTTCATATTTTGGAATGTTATCAGGATACTTTGTGGAGGAGTTAGGAATGTGTGAGCTTATTTCTCACTCTAAAAATAAAACAGATTTCAAAATGATTTGTAATGAATGTTAAGATTGGGCAAGTCTGATAAACATCAGCATGAAATGACTCTGTGGGAGTTTCTGTAGAGAGGCAACAAGGTCATGAGAAGAGTAGGGTTCGGCTCCACTTGAAGAAAACAGTATCCAATTCAATGATGAACGTATTCAACAAGAAATTGACATGGTTTGAATTTTATCTTTTTACTGATTTTTTAAAAATCAAGTTTATAATGTCACAGAAAAACTGGATGATTGTTGATATATTTTTAGTTTTTCAATCCTGCCTTATTATTCAGGATAGTAAGCATACTTAATATGCTTTCCTTCTTCTATTTTCCCACAACAACAGTCCTGTGAGGTGGGTTGAGCTGAAAGAGACTGATTTGCCCAAGATCATCCGGCTGGCTTTCATGCTAAGAACTTGCAGCCTTTTGGTTTCTAGCCAAGTGCCTTAACTACTAGACCAAAGTGACTCTGTCTTAATCTTTCCTAATTTGTAATGCATAATTGGATGCCTTTAATTTATTATGAATTCTTGGACATCTCAATTCAGTGGTAGGAGGCTAGGGGTAATTTTTGCTTTTTTTTCTTAACAAGATTAGAGATTTGACAGGATTGATATCACTGGACCATAAAGAAAGAACAGCTGAAACCTTGAAATGTTGCCATTTGCTTAAGCCAAGTTTGCTTTGAGAGTATAAATAAGCAGCTTAGAAAAAGTATTATGTTCCTGCTATATTCTTTTGTATTTCAAATCCTAATTAGCCAGAAGGGTTACAAAGGGTAGTTTACAGTAGTGATACTATGAAATGCAGAACTAAAGATTTTATAGTATCTGCTATGCTTAAATAATGATTCTTCTTCTCTGGTCAGGGACCTTCAAATAGGTATACAATGAAATCTGAAGTAGGATTTTAAAACATTTTTTCAGGGGTGAGCAAGGTTTAAATGAAGGAAATTTTACAATTTTTGAATTCTTTTATCGTGATTCTGTATCTGGACCTTTATTGTTCATACTAGCATTGGCAATTAATCTTTGTATAATTCATTTTATAACTATTAACATCAAGAAAATTGTTCATGTCCGGGATCATCATAGCATAATTCTTTATTAATATTGTCTGCTAAGTGACTGCTCTGAAGAGGGGTTCCTGAAGCTCTCTTTTGGAAAAGAGCTGCCAAGTTATTGCAGAAGTCTATATAATTCAGATTCATGGAAAAATTACTTCAAGTCTTCAAGCTAATGATTTAGGCCAGGGCTGTCAAATCTTGGCAACTTTAAGACGAGTGGACTTCAATTTTTTAAAATTTCTCTTGGATTTATCTGTAATGGGGATAATGCCAAATATCCTGCTTTGCCTTCTAACCTTCTGTTTGCTGTTTCTGCCAGCAACACTATCAACAAAAATGGCTGACAGCCATTTTCCATTCTTCTCCTCAAAGCCTAGAATGTGCTCTGTTTTCAGGAATTTTAGGCCAGAAGTAGTGGCCAATATACATACATATTATATGAGTTCATATTATATTGGTGGCCAATATGATGGGGCTCAAAGTTAACTTCCACCCTTATGAGGTTGGTGAAATGAGGATCCAGATTGGTGGGGGCAATATGCTGACATTGTAAACTGCCCAGAGAGTGCTGTAAAGACACTATGGGATAGTATATGGTATATAAATCTAAGTGCTATTGCTTTTGCTGTATCACACGTTTTGCACTGGTGCAATAGATGGATAAAAAAATATCAATGCCCATTTTCTTTGGGGCATGAAAAGGAAAAGGAACATTTAACAATTCCTCACTTTATAGGAATGGAAGAGGATATGCTGAGATAGCTTGGTTCAACATTAGTACACAAATTTAATATATTATTGTTGCTTATTATTATTCAATATGAAGTCAGATATTCTCTTTAAGTTGTAGCCCTTTTAATGACTACATGATAATTGTCTTGAAATAAGGGAAACATTTGTGTGAATATACTGTATATTGTAATCTTTATGTCGATATTCAAACATCAGCTTAGACATTTATTTCAGTTTATAAATATGTGTAAGGAGATTGACAAGTAACTCAGTAGAGAATTCAAAAATGATTCCCTTATTTATTTATTTTTCAATAGCCCTATTTTACTTTCAAACAGATTGGCATCTAACTCCTCAAGATGACCAGAGAGGTGATATTGTAGAAAAAGATCTTTTTCCAATGCATTGCTACTTGTAGTTGCAATTTATTTAGTTGCAATTTATAAAGAGAGGAAGGGAAATATCAACATATATTTGGTGCATGGCTGAGAAACTCACTGGGCAGGCTAATAATGAAAAATTGGTGAAACTAATATTCTTTGATGGGAAGGAGTTGGGAGTATCTTCATCTATAAATGATGTTATACCTTGTTCAAGACTTATATTTGTATCCTCTCTTTTGCTGTTTAATTACCTCAGTGTTGCTACCAATTTTTAGCAACTCTAATGAGAAGCGGTTCCAAGAGCCACAAAGCAGAAGGGCTCGGTTTCACATTCAGTGTGTATATGAATCTAGCTGATACACTTTGTAAACAATTGTTTATGGTTTTTGTGTAGTATGTGAGACTAACCATCTTCTTTTTCCAAATATTGTGGCTTCCATTGTGTCACACTTCATTCTGCAGGGATGGGAAAACTTTGGAGAGAGGCAAACCCAGTGTTCTACAAGCAGACAATGGAGAAAGTTTTTGCTCTGGTGTCTGTGTCTGTATAAATGGCTTTCAAAATGAAAAATAAAAAAAATGATTGTAAATTTGTTGACTTCCAATGAATGGACTTTCAATAAAAAAGAGTACCTTAGTCTTCAAATATTTGCATGTAGTTCAGAGCAGTTTCTCTTCTGAGCCCAACAAATTTAAAATGAAGGAAATCTTAACCAATTTATTCAATAAACACCCCAGACTTTCAGTGATTTAACTGCCATCAGCGTTTACCCTTTTTATACTACTTGATTGCTTCTCTTCCCATGACAGCTGTCAGAGTTATAAATGCTGCAGGTTTGATTTGGAGAAAACTGCAAGGATGGTGAAGCAGAGAGAGGAAGAAAAAAAAAGCACCTTGTAATTAAATATTTTAACAAACTTTTGAAAGATATTCTTCACAGAATATAAATCAATGTTACCATTAGAACACCTCAGAGATCTCACCTCAAAGATCTCTACTACACATATCCCTTTTGTGAGTATTAAAACAATGCCTTGGAATCTTCTATACTAATTTCTTTTTTAATGCTTGCACTTCTCAAACTATTCTTCCTTTATTCAGCATCCAGTCATTCATTCTGTAAGAAGAGTTTACTAATTAAATACAAACTTAACAACCCATTTGATGAAGCATGCTGAAGTAATAGGTCCCTTCATAGACCTAACAGCCATAAGTTTGATATGAGGAAAAAGTAGGGTTTTACACATGGCATCTCTATCTGGAGAAGAAGTTGAAACTTTTACAAGCAGCAAACTCTCTCTCTCTCTCTCTCTCTCTCTCT
>JANHJO010005588.1:19720-34408 GCA_032468235.1 Pseudoxyrhopus heterurus | reverse complement strand
GTCGCCAATGCGGAGGGGGGCTGGCAGGTTCCCAGGAGGAGCCACTAAGTCAGTCAGGTTAACCAGGCCTGCCTGCAGCTGCCCTCAGTGTGGCTGCTTATTCTCCAGCAGCTGCAGAACCCCCCACTTCCCTCCCCGGCATGGAGCCAGCCTTACCCAAGATGCTGGGATCTAGCCTGGCAGACGTGGTGGCTCCAGCTGGAACGGGCTCCACTCCCAGGAGGAGGGGTCTTTGACGGAGGGGGCCCCCTCCAGGCTTCTACTCTTCATTTCAAGTCAGTGGAAAGAGGGCAGAAACCAACCTTCTCGGCAAGCTCATGCAGGACAGCCACAAGTTGGGTTGTTAAATAAGCTGTAAAGTATCCACCACATGCTAAGCCGCTACCCAAGTAGCCAGTTAGTTTACAGTTTACACAGTGCAGTGCAGTGTGTAAATATGGCCCCGTTTACTCAGGAACCAGCATTTCTTCCTATACAGACAAGGACAGTCCAAGCCAACTCCACAAAGATCCTGGCACCCTCCCTGCAGTCGGCTGTCGTCCCTCCCTATGCAAATGGGTCTCAGTAGCTGGGAACAGGTGCTCTTTATCTCTAAATTCATACAAAATTAGGTACTTTATTATTGGCTGTACAAATAAGACACACTCCTGAATCTGTAGAGGGAGGAGGAGAGGAAAGTGCCACCCTTTTTCATAGTCTTGGCAGGAGACCCGCCTCGTCCCTAGAGAAAAACGACAAGCAAGAGCTACAGAAATGACAGGGAGCAGCCAGCAGCTCCGGAAGGTGCGTTCAGCAGCAGGCACACGTGGCTGAGAGAGAGAGCCCGCTTTGCAAGAAGGACGTTTCCTTCAGAGACATCAGCGGGGCTACAGAGCTTCTCCGGAGGAGGCCCTGTGGGGAAAGCAGCAGGGAAGAAGCTGGCCTCTGCCTGGCAGGCCGCCTTCCTGCCCACCCGCACAGCTGGACCCCTGGTGCCCAGGCTCCCTCTGGCTGACCTGCAGGCTGGGGCGGTTTCAGCAAAGTTCTCGTTTGCCAATGAAGGGGGTTGTCATGCTGGTCAGCTAAAGCAACTTATCCGCTGTATAAATATAGAGTATCTACAAGGGTGTGCGTGTGTGTGTATATATGTGTCTATGTATATATGTATAAGTACATAAGCAGCAGGCAGATGTCCTTGGAAGATGGGGTGGACTGCATAAGGAAGGTGGGAGCCAGCAGACCCCCAAGGTTGTGTTTCCTCTGCCAGCGTCGTGGCTGCCTGGCCTTCGAAGGTTGGATGCTGGAGCTGGAGGGGGGGCAGCACGTTGAGGGGGTGTCCCAGGCGCCTCTAGCTGGACGAGATGTACAGGGACTGCGTTTTGCGGCTCCTGCTTGGCTTGGTGTTGAGAATGTCCATGCTTTTGCGGCTGGAGCTGACGACGTCTGTGACGAAGCCAGAGCAGTCACGGCAAACGTCCTTGAGCACCGATCCATGGGCATAGATGCAGGGGAACTCTTCCTCCACGCTGCGCCAGGGGGTGCCCTGCAAGGAGCTGGGAGGCAGAAACGAGGTGCTCTTGACTGGGGTCCTTGCTCTGGGGCAGCTATACCTGATCTAGCCCCCCCCCAACCCCCAGGGCTAGAGCAACCTGGGAGTTGGGCGGCACATAAATACAACAAAATAAATAAATAAACCTCAGCTGACAAGCTTTGCTTGGTTCAAAGGTCTGCGGCTCCAGTATCAGGAAGCACCTTGGGTAACCTGCTGATAAAACACCCTGAGATACATAGCTTGCTTCATGGGATAGCCTTAAACCCTCCTTTAGAGTGCCCTGTCTTACTGTTAGGTCTGAACCTTGAGGGAGGTCAGGGCTAGGCATCGCACAATTGTTAAGCTACGATCCCTGGCCCTCTCGATCCTTCAGCAACTTGAAAGGGTTGCAAGAGCTGCGCCCATGAGCCGGGTGGTCTTTCACGGACTTTGGATCCCTTCCATCTCTCAAGTCAAATAATCCCTTATCCATGAATGAAAAGAAGATGTGGGCAGATCTTCAGCTGAGGCCACATTAAAACTATCGTTAGTTAGCGTCTTAATGTGTTTGGGCAAATGCAAGAATTATAGTTTGCAAACCTATCTGGCTGTGGTTCAAACCTCAGACTGCATAGAGTTGAGGCCCTCTGCCTGCAAGCACCTTCCTTAACCCTGTGCTGGGACTGCAGCCCCCAGAATTCCCCTTCAGCTGACTTGATTGGTTTGAAATTCTGCTAGCTGACCTCTCAACCTGTCTGGAAATGAGGTCAGAGACAGCTGCCCAAGGTGACTGGAGCAGAAAAAGTCTCAATCTGCCAACCTCAGCCTCGGGACTCACTCGCTGCTGAACTGCACATCCTAAACAGCGGAGGAGGAAACAGAGACGGGAAGAAGGAAAAGAACCTACTGGAAAGTCTCCTGCCGGCGGGCTGGGGGGCCCTTGGCACCCAGAGAGCCGTGCAGTGTCTCGAAGCCCAGGGCGTAGACAGGGATGTGGGCAAGCTTCTTCGAGGGCATCTTGATCTAGAAGGGCCAAGCAGGGGGGACTCAGTGGAGGGCTGGGCTGCTCCACCCAACTCCCCAGAAGACCCCCCCCCAGGGATTTTGCCTGTCTGTTGGGGAAAGCCCTTACCTTCAGGCTGCAGGAACTGCAGACAGACCTAAAAGCAACGGAGGAAAGAAAAGGCTCAGCCGGGAGCCCCATTCATCCCACGGTCTCCCCAGCCGGGCGCCTGCTTACTCACCTCTTGCAGAAGAGGCAGGTTGGGGGCCAGGAGAAGAGCGTAAACTTGGTTCGGCAGCAGCAGCAGCTCTGAGCCAGAGGAGAGACCGTCAGCAACAGCTCGTCTGGGGAGCGCCCTGCCCCCCCCCCCCTGCAGCCCCTCACCTTCCCTTTCTTCAGGCTGGTGTAGAGCTCCTTGCTCTGAAGAAACTTCTCCATCTCTGCCTTCACCAGCACCCGGCGCACGTTGATCATTTCCTCCACCGTCAGCGCCAGGCTTTCTACGGGGTGGCTGAACTCCTGCTGTGGAGGGCAGAGTATGGGAATCAGAGCTGCCCTCAGCCAAGCCAGCTGCCCAGGCAGAGAGGGCAGTTCAGGGCTACTGCAGTTAGGACTCCAGTAGAAACGTCAGCCCTTACCAGGACACCCCCTTCCTTTAGCTGGTCAGATTTCAACAGCCAGGGATAGCTGGCTATTCACTGTCTCACAAGATGCAGAGAAAGGCTGGTTTCCGTTTGGGAAAAGAAAAACAAAGCACAGAGTTCCATGCAGAATTGGCCCCAAATAGCAAAACGTCAAATTGCCCAAAGGAAGACGTTCCATAACGCTCAGGTTCTAATTCCAGAAAGACAGTGAAGTTGGAGCCATTGCGCTTGCAACCCTCCCACCCATTATAGTTCTTCCATGTTACCATTTCCTGACTCACTTCCCTCCGGGCCATGTTTCTCGGACAAGGACTAGGCGTGGGGCAGCCCAGCCAGCCTCACATACCAGAGGTCATGGCGCAAAGCGTGTGTGAAAGACCACCCCACCGAAGATGCTTACCAGCCACAAATATTTCAAACTGGCGTCTGTGACCGGAACAGAGCTGGCCTCCAAATTTTCCTCCACAGAACCGAGGATGTCTTGTTTACGGGGACACGAACCGACCCGAGGGTGGTGGCGAGCCGGAACCGACCCTGAAGGAGAACAGAAGGGAACCGGCAAGTCAGTATCCGCCCAGCAGGGAGAACAGGCCCTCCTGCTCCCATGAAGACACAAGGGCTGAGTAGCTGAAGCAAGAGACAAACCAGAAAATCAATAGCAGCCACACCCAGCCAGCGTTCACAAATGGAAACTCCTCCAGCACCCGATGCCCCCCCAGCTGCTATGTGCAGGAGAGGAACCCATTCACACCCGGGCAGAGCTAGTAGGAAGTCTGCCCCCCTCCCTCCCCCCTTCCCAAGCTCTTTCTCATTGGATTTGCAGTGGTCCTCAGACAGTTGGACTGCAACGTGTCCGCTGGGAAAGGGGGGGCGCACAGCAGATGGAGTCTCGAAGTGGGGCTAGCTCACAAAATGGGTTCACTTGGCCCATGTTTTCCATGCTGGGCCCTGCAGAGGACATGGTACCTGAGCGAGGCCTCGAGTCTGACAGGTGGGACCTTAAGTATTCCACGTGAGGCTCACTTCTCTCACTTTCATCCCGAAAATGGGCCAAGTCTTGCTCGGAGAAAGAGCGGTCCCGCTTCAGGGGCATCGGGGGGCCCGGCTCCTGAACCGCCTCTGAGCAGGGCGAGTCTTCTTCCTGCAGAAAAGGGAACACTCAGCCTGCCTGCAGAAATGCCGGCACTCAGACCCCTCCCCGGGCACAGCAGGAGAAGGAGAAGGAACCCTGGAGCTGGGGCATGCACAAGTAAGAGGCCTTTGGCAGCATGGTGCCAATGGGCCTGGTGGGTGGCAGAGGTTGCCAGAGCAGTAGGTTTGGGGCAAAGGAAGGAGAAGAAGAGGAGGCCCACACGACTGGACTGCAAAGTCCGCTCATGGCCTGTGCCCGTTCCAGCAGGCCGAGGAGCTCTGCTTGCCCAGAAAGCAGGAGACGAGGCCCAGCTCTTACTTCCGAAACAAACATCTCCTCCATCTCTGCCAGCGTGGGTGCCTTCAGCAGGACCCTCGGCCTCTGGCGCTGAGGTGGGGTACCGGACTCTGAAACTGAGAGGTTGATGCAAGAGGTCGATTTCACGTTGCTGGAACAGGCATTCACCAGGCAGGGCAAGGAACCAAACCCTGGCAGGACAAGAGGAGAGGGCACGGTGTGGCACCATCTATCTTCCGTGCTGGGCAAACTCCAACCTGGCCTCCCTTCTAACAAGTGGCATTTGGAATAGGCCAGCTTTTCCCAGCCTGGCATCGGACTTCATGGTGCCCATTCAAATGTCAGCGCAGGTCAAAGCTGCAGGGAGGGAGCTTGGAGTGACTCGGAGCTCTGTCCTCCCTCAAAGAGAGCTCAGTCACTCCAAGCTCCCTCCTGTTTCCATTTCTGAGGATGATATGCAAGAGTCCCAGTGGCATCCTCAGTCTGGAGCATCTTGAGATGCCTGTGGGACTAGACTGAGATTTGGGAGTTTCCCCTGAGACCCAGCAGTTTCTCCGCTGCCTTTGCTATCGCATCCCAGGAGGGAGCAAACTGATCTTCTCTAGCTTCCAGGAACTCCCCCCCTCCCTTTTTTTTTGAAGGACAGACACACCTCTCTGGTCCTGGTGCTGCAATTCCACGGGCCGGAGCTTCCGTTCCTGCTTGATCTCCTCCAAGATCTTCTCATGGAGGGTCCTCTGTTGCTGGGGCAGGGGGCGCAGCCTGCGCTCTGAAGCCTGCAGGAGGGTTGTGAAGCCAGAGAGCCACATTCCATTGGCTGCGGCTCTTCCAGCTCTGGAGCTGGAAGTGCACCTTAAGGCCACCAAAACTGGTCCCTAATCTGTGGCTTTGAAGAGTTACCAAGTGACAGTAAACCAAGCTAGCAGGTATACTGGACTGCATCATTCGTCACGTTCACTTGTTGGGAAGCAGAGCAAAGCACCCTGGCCGGCTGCTGCCCTTGAGATTGCAAAACAAGCTGCTTTGCCTGGCCAGACCACCCCTCGTCCAATCCAGAAAGCAGCCCCAGCAGCTTTTGCCCCCCAAAATAATTTCCTATTGGGCAAATGACAATCTCAAATAAATGATGGAAGTGGTGGAAGTGCCCCAAAGCTAAAAAATACTGGAAAGAAACTCAAAAATTTATAGAAGCCATAATAGAACAACCCATAGACTTGAAACCAGAAACAATGTTATTAGGAATGCTTTCAGGAAACTTAAAACAAGAGATGGCATATTTGGTCCTTCATTTATTAACAGCAGCGAGGGGAAGCTACGCTCAAATTTTGGAAGTTGGAAAGAATTCCTGAAGAACCTCAAAGAATAAGCAAAATACCACAGTGTGCAGAAATGGATAGACTATCATTAAAGATAAAGGGGAAGGAAGATTCTAAATATAAAATGTGGGAGGGATTTTATAAATGGCTAAAAAGCAAATATGGAGAACAGAGATCCATGTCAATATAAAAGCAAATGGAAATTGAACATGTATATGTAAATAAAAAATTAAAGGTAATACGGTTACGGCAAAAATATTAAGCGTTCACCGTGAGTTTGCAACCTTAATTGTAAATAGAATTTTATATTTTATATCCTTTTTTTCCTGTTTTTGTATGTGTTATTTTTATGTGTTTTTTCTTTTTTTGTATATTTTAAAGAATTAATAAAATTTATTTTAAATAAAAAATAAAATCAAATAAATGATGGAATATTAGAAGTGGTAAAAGCAATTAAGGTGATTGTTAGTGCAACCCCCAAAGTCCGACGAAAGGCCCTTTCCATCCCCGCCCCGTAAAGTACAGAACAGCAGAACCCGGGCTGACCTGTCTCAGAGGCGGACGGGACCTTATGAAATCCAAAATGAGTTCATGGGCGTCCTTCTTCACCCTGGGCGGAATGTCTCCGTCCACCTGATGGAGATCCATACAGAAGAATTAGCCAGAGCTGCTCCTGTTCTCCAGGAGCCTCTAGTTACCTGGGACAGGTGTCAAGTTCTGCTTCTTTCCATCTTGTCTGCCTTAAATTCGGAGCGACTTCTATAAGGTTCAGGGGGAAGAATTGCTGACACCCCATTTTAAGTGAAACCTCCCGCTCTGCTCTAGGGCCCAGACCCACACGAACAGGAAGGCCCCAGAGACTGGCCGAGCTGCACACAGGTTGCCTGGTGGCCCCAGAGAGGGAGGGGGCGGCCCCTGTTCTTCTCACCATGACCTTGCGGAGCTTATAGTTGCGGGCTCGGATGTCCTGCATCAGCATCTCAAAAGGCGTCAGCTGATACTCTGTAGGCAAGGGGTCAAACTGTTTCTGCTGGACCTTCTTGAGCTTCACGCCGTTCCGCAGTTCTCGCATGAGCTGGACCCAGAGCCGAGCCTGTAAGCCACAAACCAGCAATGCCACCAGGATCCGTTTCCCCCAGACTGTGCTTGAGCCAGAGAGACGCTGGCGGCACCTTCTCGGTGGGCTCCTGCTCTGAGAAGCCAACCCTCCTTCCGAGCTTTCTCCGGGGCAAGCGGTGCCTCAGCCGTGGGACAAAGCGGACCGCCTCTCCCACGTGCTGGGAAGGTCTTGCTGTGGGCAGCCCCGGGAGACTGTTCTCAAGGCCAAACCACAGCCATGACGACGCGGGCATTACTCAAGCTAGCCTGGCCCTTTTGGGCAAATGGGTGTGTGGGGAGAACCTGTGATTGCAGATGTGTATTTGAGGGGGGAAATATTGTCATTGAGCTTAAAATTCACATCAGGTGCGCCTAGAGCAGCAAAGGGAGAGGACTCCCCTCCATTCTTCTTCCTTCTTGAGGGCAAGTAGTCCTCTGCCTAGAATATTTATACCCAGCCCCACCTGGAGAGATTCCAGGAAACTTTATAAAAGCCCACCACCAACTCTCTTCTCCTTTTCCCAGCCCGCTCCGTACCCAGTCCGTGTTCCTCAGGTTGTCCAGCTCTGCTGCCGATCGGTCCCTCAGCTCTTCATCCTTCAGCTTGACCAGCATCTGCACATCCCAAGAGCCAGAAACAGGTTAGCCTATAATCCAAGTTATCGATTGGACTGGGAGGGACTTGAAAGGGCAGCCCCCTACTGCCAGGGGAGGGGCAGCCAAAGCCTACTCTGGGCTGCTGGATCTTCTGTGCAAACAAGGGACCGGGGCAAGAGCCAGCGTTGGCATGGTGGGGGCAGGCGGGGGAGCCTGACTGGGGGTGGTAATGCTCCACCCAGGGGATTAGGAGCAGCGGGCAGGCGAAGAGCAGAGCAGCTGCTTTCAAGGAGAACCCACAGCTATCAGAACACGAGGGGCTCGCAGCCCTCAGGACGCCCTGAGGAGAAGGTGGCAGGTTGACCCTCGCCTTTCCCCCGTGGTGGATAGCTTGTAGTTGCTTAATGTAGCTGCATCCTTGGATCTCTGCCGGCTGGCCTTCCAGTTCAAGCACAGGTTGGGAAAAGCCAGACAAGGTCCCGTATGTGTGGATGCATTCAGTTTCTCACCAGGACATGGTTGGTTGACGCTCTTCTGGAGCTCCCTTCAAGGTCTCCTTGCAAAGAGAGATGGAGCTCAGGGCGCCCGTGCTACTCCCATCTCTAATTTTTGCCACTCTCTCTGTCCCTCGGCCTTTCTCACTTCCGCTGGGAGGTTTTAGAATAGAATTTGTTCCCCGAGTGACTGTTTCAGGAGGGGTGTGTGTGGAAATGACTTCTCCATGAACTCTTTTCCACAGGAAAACAGCGCCTTTCCCTGGAGAGGGCTGGGCTGGAGAGTCCCTAATTATCAGCTCTCATTAGCTACTCAGGGTTCTTCCCAAGAGACGCAAAGCCCAAGCCCACCGAGGGGGTGGCTTCCTCAGGCCGCAGCCCAGCCTGCCTCCATCCCAGGAGACCTCTCCCCAAAGGAATAGGAAGAGCTGAGCATCCGCCAAGCCTCAACTGTGCCACGGAGACATCCTGGCAAAGAAATGGGCTGGTGCCTACCCTCCCCCCCTCCTGGCTGTTAGTTGCACCAGCTGTGCAGGGGAGGACCCTGACCGGGGCACTGTCCTAGAGGCGGCAGCAGAGACCCCTCCCCAGCTTTGTTACAGAAGGGAGAGCAGGAACAACAGGGCTGGGGGGCTCGCCACGATGGGGCATGTTGCTGCTCAGCTGCCACAGGAAGGTGGAGTTCCTGCAGCACCCACAGAGCCTGAATGGCACATTGCCAGGGCTCAGCCAGGCGGCAGCCAGCAGAGAAGGCAGGTCAAGAGCTGCCCATCTCCCTGCGCTGGCAGCAGACGTCCCAGGCGAAAGAATTGAACGGACTGAATCTGCCCATCTGGATCTAATACTTGGGGGTGGGGGGGGCCTGGAGAATTCTCCCCAGCAAGAAGAAGGAGCAGAGGATGGGCCTTCTCTGTGATGCCTCCTTTTTCTGAAATGCTCTCCCCAAGAGGCATGGGCAGCCCCTCTCACCTCTGCCCTTTGGCGCCCAATGAAAGACAGGGCTCCTCCCACCAGTCCTTGGCCAGCTCTTCTCCCTGGGCTCATTTGAGCCATCCTGGTTATTTGATGCCCATTCCTTGCTGCTGAGAGACCTGTACTCCATCCAGAGTCCTGTGGGACCGGGATGGCTTAGAAATGCCGCTAAAGAAGATAAATCCAGTTTGCCGCCTGGCACATGGGCCTCACCCAAGCAACTCTGGGACGCAAAAGAGCCTTTTTAACAGCTGGGCAGCTGCTGTAGAGATGCCGAGGCTCTCCCTGTCCAGGGGAATCGGGTAACTTCTGGGGAGACGCCGAGAGACCTCGGCGAGGTTGGACCATCCTCCCCACCTCCAAAGATCGTCTTCCCAGATGGCCTGGGAGGCAGCCAACAGGAGGCCCAGGGATCACAGATCACAGACCTAATGCCGATTCCCCCCCCCCCCGAGGGCAGCAGTTCAGGAATGGCATCTGCAGAAGGCACACAACCCAGGAAGCCCGACTCACTTCCTTGGCGTCCCGGATCTTGGCCAGAAAAGCCTTCAGCTCCACCGTCTCGAGGAACAGTGCGCGGCACACCGCCTGGTAGTGGGCGTGAGCCTCCTGAGGCTGGGAGAGGCGGGCAGCACAGAGCCGCATCACTTGGCTGAACGTGCGGACCGCACTCAGGGTCCCCTTGGCCACCGCTTCCTCCTCTTCCTCCTGCCCGCTGTAGCCTTCGTCTGCAGTGCTGCTGCTGCCATTGCCGCCATCCTCAGAGTCCCCGTTGGTCATCAGGTCGATCAGCCGCTCCAGTTCGGGGCTCAGCTCACGTTCTTCGTTCTCCTCCAGGCCCCAGTCGAGGGCTCGGTAGATGACGAAGCCTAGGGACTGCACCATCTGCAGGGGAGGTTGGCAGAAGAGGGAAAGTCATGGCTTGGTTTCTTCCAGTGGTGGTGAAATAACTTTCTCATCCAGACCTGCCCAGAGATCAGTGTCAGGGAGAAACTCCCAATGTGGTGTCTTCGGAGGATGGGTGGGCACAGTGGCAATGCCAAGTAGCTGCGCCGAGGCCAGGAGGTGCCAGAGTGCTCAGACCCTGGCAGCTTCGGGGGCAGGTGGCAAAATGGGCCATCTGATCTGCGCAAGCTGAAGTTTTCCATACTTGCCAATGCTTTGCTAGTGAAAGTGACACGAGGAAGGTTCAATAATTAGCTTTTTAAGAGATTGTTGAGCGGTGACTAGATTCACCCAGTTCCCAAGGCCTGCAAGGAGAGAAGATAGGGTGCTCGGCCACCTACCTGTGCTTCCGCTGCAGGTGCCAAGGTCAGTGGAAGCTCTGCAAAGGGAAGATGACACTGTTAGAAGATGCCAGTCTCAGAGAGACCGAGAGCGCCAGGCTTTGTCAACTCTAGGCAGATTCTGAGCCCATCCTAGACCTGAGAGCCCGGCCAGAACCAAGCAGGTTCCATGCTTTTGGCAACAGGGCAGAGATGCCGAATGGGTAGAGTCTGCTTTGGGTGGTTAAATGGGGAATGTTTCACCTATGTTGGGTTTGGTGCACAGAGGCCAGCCATTCACAAACGAGTGTGCCTGTGTGTGCAAATGAGAATTCTTTCCTGGGCTCAATTAAGACAAGTGGTATGTTGGGGTCATACATGCAGGTGTTGCTTTGTCCACAGGTGTAAAATATTGGGGGTGGAGGCAATGGGAGCAGAATGGAAAAATGCAGAAGGCCAGAATTTACAAATGGAAGAAGAAAAGAAAAGACAGATTGTGGCAAATACTATGAAAATATCTCCTTGTGTAAAGGATTTCTAAAAACAGAACTTGTTAAGATGCTGGTAAGAGCAACTTTCTTGGTGCATTTAAGGCCAGTCTGGAAGCCATCTTAGCACACGCATGTACACACGGCCAGTTTGGACCCCCATTTCCTGGCATTTCCCAATCAATCATCCATTTAAAGTCCCAAAGTCTCTCTAGGGAGATGACAAGATGCCCAACAGCCCCATTTCACAGCTGTGCTCTCTCTTTGGGGACATAAAAGTGCAAAATGGACAGATGTGTTTGTGCCTAGGGAGGCCTCTCCCCTCTCCTCTCTCTGCAAAGAAACCCAGTTCTTCTCTCTGACTGCTGTCTCATTTCTGAGACTGGGAGATTTTATTTATTTTATTTATTTATTAATCATATTTGTATGAGATGACGGGAAAGGACACTGAAAGGACACTGAAAGAAAATTCTAGGGGCCACCCTTCTCCAGAGAGAATTACATGAACTCTGATCAATAAAATGAAGTTTGCAAAAAGAAAGAGGAAAGAAGAAGAAGAATTAGGCCATTAGGAGAAAGCAGAGAACCACTTAATGCAGCAGCAGCGTAAGCAGAGCCAAGTCCTCAGCTATTTTCCCTCCCCTTCCACTGCCTGGCATCACACAGAGCCAAGGCTGTGTGGGGGGGGGCAGCGCAGTTCTTGCAGCTTTGTGGGCAACTCTCCTGCGGCCGCTGCTGTCCTGGTTCCTTCCTGCCATGGAGGCCAATGGGAAGCAGTGGGACTCCGTACCCTAAAGCTGGCCTTGCTAGAAGCCGACTCTGCTGAACTGTTGTGGCATACTTGGCACCTCCGACGGAATCCCCTTTCGGTTTGTTTCCCCAGCCCTCAGATGGGAAGCAGCTGGCATCAGCAAGATCTTGCACAGCTCTGGAGAACCTGGGAGAAATGTCCTTCCTTGGGACGGGTGGTGCCTTTCGCACACTGGACTTTCTCTTCCCTGTTCTGATCCACGTTCTTAAACTAATCCAAGTTACCCTTTGGAATGCACAGTTCCTGGAATCTTACCATTCACTTTACCCAAAAGGTATCTGAAGAGGAAAGCTGTGCAAAATGCACATGTGCATTAAATTGGAAGAATTTGCTTTTCAAAAAAGATGCATTAGGCAAAACTGAAAGAGAAGCACATATCTTTGGAGAAATTTATCCCAAAATAGATACATTTTTGGGCAAGATTTAAGAAAAAAAAAATCCCTCAAGCAATGAAGCAGTATTTGCAAAACTCTAAACTGAGTGCCTTTGCCCACTGCTGCTGATGTGCTGCCTGCGTTTTGATCCATAAATACATCCGATATCAGGCTGGGGAGCCAGGAGCAGCCTTGCCTGGAACAGGCCAAAAATCCCCCCTTGCTGCTGCTGGAGGAACCTCAAACTGATGCCGCTTGGCTCCTCCCCACCGAGACATCCCGGCTGCCTGCAGGCAGGGAGTTCTGGGCTGGAATGAGTCACATGTGCAGCCAGGAAGCCACCAGGTCAGTGACCCTCAACACCAGCCATGGCCATAACTCATCAGCTGGGCTTTGGTAGAGTGGAGAACTGGCTGGACCAGTTCTGATGGCGGGCTGGGCTGCACTTCTAAGTCAATATTATCAGAAGCAGCTGCAGCTTCCCTGGTAAAGGCGCCCTAACAACACGTTGCATCCCAGACAAGGGCAGAAGCAAAGACCCGCCTAAGGAGCAAGGCTGCTGGCCTCTCTGCCCCCCCCCCCAGCTGTGGGCCTGTCACTGCAAGTCCCATTCGACTTTGCGCTGTTCATAAGCAATTTAGAACAGAGCAGCAATGACCTCTCCTGGATGTTGCTGCTTTTTAACTTTCATTCCCTGAAATAAAATCAGGGAATGAAAGCATTTGCTTAGCAGCAGGGAGGCACTGAAAGGCAGATGCAGGACTGTACACTGGCTAACCAGGACTAAGCCCAAGAGGAAGGAATCCGAGAGGCAACTAAGCAGCAAAAGAGTCTTCCGGGAGTAGGGCGGCATCGAAGTTCCAACAAATAAATAAATAAATAAATAAAACCTAATTTAGCAATAGGAAGAAGAACAGGTGGCAGTCGTGGAAGAGGAAATGGATACATGAGTGAAGGAAGAGACACTTGTTCCTTGACTGCATGAACGGAAAACTCTGGACTCCTGCCTTAGATGGGGGGTTGGACTAGAAGACCTCCATGGTCCCTTCCAGCCCCAGAATTCTATTCTATGAAAAGTCAGGCCTGTTCAGGCAAGAGTCATAACTCTCCCATTGATTTGATGCCATCAAGAGGAGGACATCCATCCATCTGTGCTTGTTCTTCAATGGGTGACCACCTTCTACTATTGAATGTAGTGGCCTTCATGCAAAGGTCCTGCTGATTGATGGCACGACCACTCGGGGGGCCCTTTCTCGAAGAAGATTGCCTGGGCATTTCACATTTCAGCACAGCTTTTCTCCCTCCCCCGCCCCAAGTAATAAACCCTCATCTTTAAAAAGTGTTCTGGCTTTAACACTGTTTTGCAGTTAAAACACTCTGTAACATTAAGTCATCAATCACCACTGGATGTTCTCAGCAGTTCTCCCTTCCTGTCCCAAGTCCTCAGATAAGATTGTGATCACCAGCCACAAACGTGGCTGTTGAGGATGCTTCCCCGCTGCCTTTCAGAGAGGCTGGGAAGACCCCACCATGGATGTGGCTTTGACACAGGCTCTCCACACCTCCTGTCTGCCCGACCATGCAGCTGTGGGCATCCAAGCTTGGTCACCTCCTACTCTGGGATGCCACCCAAGACCCAGGCTTGCCACCTGTCCACACTTCTTCCTCTGGGACTATACCACTTCACTTCTCTGGAGCAGACCTCCCCGCACTCAAGGCCCCTCTTGCCTCTTGGAAGCCCTCAGGACCGAGGCACTACTAGACTGCAGGTGCTTCAGCCCCCAAACGGCCACCAGGAACCATCTGCTTTGGCACCGGCAGTTGGTGTAATTACACACATCAGACACACATGGCACGGAGATGACGCTTCTGACCTCTGTGCTCACACAATAAATAAATTACTCAAAGCAAACTAAACCCCACCCAGTTTACTGGGGCAAAGATAAATGTACCTATTGCTGAGGAGAAAGAAAAAGAAAGGTGGCCTTCCGGAAAACCGGAAGCTCCCCGAGATCCGAGACACGTTTAAGGAAGGACTCCTTGATCTGGACCGCTAGGATGTCACCTCACAACAGAGACCCGCAGGCTGCTTCCCGCCTGCTAGGAAACTATCGCCCCCCCCCTGCTAGTCCTTTCATTGCTTGAGGCCCCCCCTGACTTTCGCTCTTCTGGAATTGCTTTGGAAAGCCTAAAGTACCCAAACTGAGACAATTTCCTAACCCATATTGAGAATTCTGCGGGGGGGGGGAGCACTAAAGAGGGGCAAAACGTCTTAGATGCGCCAGACCATCCTGCGGTCGGAGCAGGATTTCAGGGTCCCTGCATTCAGGCCACCCTCGGGCTTGGGACCGCGTGGGGGATCCCGCAGGGGGAGAGGGCTGTTCCCGCTCAGTCCAAGCAACGATCCCCAAGCGCCGGCCCCGTCGGTGTCCTTCCGTGGACGAGCCCGGATTTTCTCCGGCGGCGCCGGGGTCCCCGAGCGGCTTTGGCTCCCCGGGCTCAGCGGCCCCGCCGACGGTCTCTCGATGCGGGGCCCCATTCCCCGCGCGCCCCCACCCCGCTCACCGGCCTCGCCGAACTCGCCGCGGGCGGAGACGGCGCCGTCCTTGTGCAGGCGGAGATCGGCGGTGTCGCGGAGGCGTCCGGCCGGTCCCCAGCGGCGCCGCCGCCCTTCCTCGGCGCCCGGC
>JANHJO010005586.1:3318-13971 GCA_032468235.1 Pseudoxyrhopus heterurus | reverse complement strand
AATATTAATGCAATACCAGGGGTTTTCAATTCAATTGTATAGAATGTGAAGGATGTGTGTTTGTGTTTTATTTTTATAGTTATAATGCACACTGAAGATGGCATTTAATTTCATTGTACGAGTGCAATGACAATAAAGGAAACTAAACTAAACTAAATTGGCTTTCCATAAGTTATTAAAACAGAATTATGTTGGAGGTCTTTCAATGTATGAATTGATGTTATCAGTTATTGATTGTGTGTTTATGATAATTGTTTATTTCCTTTATATTTATACCTTAATTGTACTTCTATTTTTATGAATGTATATAAACAGCAAAGCATCTCTCTTGATTGTAGTAGGGATAACTCTAATAAATAAAGGATATAAATATAAAAATGTTAGTAAAAACTACCATAAAATGTAGGTAAGCCAATAAAAGTAAAGGTGAAAACACAAGGAAATACGCAGTTTAAACACATCAACAAAAAGAAAACAGATAGAGTTGAAATCTATCTTGAGAAATAGTGTAGCTTAAAGGCCAAATGCCTGCCTCAGTAAGAACATTTTTGCCTGCCAGGAGAAATTCAACAGAGAAAAAGAGTTCCAAAGCATGAAAGCAGCCAGAAAGAAAGCTCTCTGACTTCTGTCCAGTAATCATACTTGTTGTAGGAGGCCAGGCTGGCATCCTCTCTGGTGGTCTTTTGCTGACTAGTTAGGACTTATCTATTTTTACTTCCTTAGACATTGTAATTTATTTTTTAACATGCTGTCTAACTGTTTGATTATATACTCTTCGTAATTTTTGTATTGTATTTACTATTGTAATATTTAATATCTCATAATTTCCTTGAATATACATATGCATCATAGGTAAATTATACGGATATCTTTATTGATCAACTATTTAATTAATCATTACAAATCAATAAAAAGTAGAAAAGTACTAAAATTACTTCAAAGGATGATCAGTTCCCTGGGAGATCAAGTGTCCCATCAGAAGTCCATTGTGAGCAGTCAAATTAAAGCTTGAATCCCCATCCTCATATGGCACGCATTCAGAAGAACAAATGGTGATTGTCTTTCTCATAAAGAGATGACCCTGGATGGGAGGGAAAAGGGGACACAGGGAATCCATCAAACACTGCCTTGAAGATGCCTACCAATAAACTGTGTGATGGGAACAATAATGCCCAGCCTGGTTGCTAAGACATGGTATGATTAGGTCATGGGAAGGGCAGTGCAATTTATGAACTGCAATTACGGTCATAAGTTGTGACATTAAGTAGATGATCATGTGACTGTGATCTCCTCAACGTTACGCTTTTTTTGCCGTGGTTGTTAAGTGAACATTGGTTGTTAAGTGGACCCATTATTTCCAAACTAAACACTGGTTTCAGCAAAAACGTCATAAATTATGGTCGTGACTGCACATTTCTACAAATGGCTATAAATGACTAAGCAACATTTGTAAGTTCAGTACTACTTGTACTTTCTCCCCAATTAAAGGATGGGTGAAAATATATTAATGTGGCTATGAGGAATATATTCAATACTGGAAAGTTGTGTGATAGGGAAACTGGCAAGTGAATAGAAATTATTGCCCACCCCTGCAGCCATATTCTCCTAACCTAGAGGTCTTGCTTGCTAATTAGAGAGATCAGGAAGACAGTACAGGGTGAGATGTACTTTGATTGTATCATTCAACCTAAC
This sequence comes from Pseudoxyrhopus heterurus, assembly GCA_032468235.1. Lineage (NCBI taxonomy): Eukaryota > Metazoa > Chordata > Lepidosauria > Squamata > Pseudoxyrhopus > Pseudoxyrhopus heterurus. The sequence continues at coordinate 12,279 of JANHJO010005586.1, read as the reverse complement.
CATGGTTCAATGTTGCTGTGGCAGCTGAACTGGGGAAGATAGCATTCTAAACAAACAGGGTATTGAAGGTCTGAAGGTGCTTTGACTCTAAAAGCCAGGAGGTGGCAGGAGGGAGAGAATAAAAATTCTGGCCAGAGGACTCACAAAGACTACAGAGTTAAAGCACTGCAAAGAAGACTGCAGCTTTGTTTCAATTTCAAATAAATCAAAGGGGGGAAAAAACCCTGTTGTACAGTTACACAGCCCAGAGTTTGTCTTGAACTTGTGTAAAGCTGTCCTGGGAGGTGTCCTTCGCATTTCTTTGCCCTTTGTTTTTAGAACTATTGCTTCCTGTTTCCTTATACCAATCTTTTTTTTTAGTTTTCAAATGATAACATGTATGTCTTTGTTTTTTTAAAGTTAAACCAATGTGAGATGGGTGCCAACCAAAAAAGCCCACACCCAACAGGCTTCACTGTAAATTTGCAGGAATTTAATTTTATATTTGTACTGAGAATAAAGAAAAGAGTTGCAAATAGCACCTCTTGTTTTGTTGGCCTCAATTTGCACATAGAGTTCAGAATGCTTGCCTAGATAACCCTTGAATTAACACAACCATTCTTGCAGTGACAGTCAGAAAAACCCAAGGAAATATCTTCATTGGTCTCCATCAGCCTTCCCCAAATCACCCACAAAAGCCACAAAATGGATTTTTCTCTTCCTTTAATTTATTTTTGCAATTAACAAAAGAAATAGGGCTACTATAAGAGGGGGGAAGCCTTTCATCCCATGCGATGAATTAGAACAGGATTTTTCAAGTAGGTGGAGTTCCATGAAAGGCTAAGAAGAAGAAAAAAGTACTTTTTATCACGTAGAGTTCTACCTCTTGATCAAGAGTTCTGGGATGGATTGATGGGTGTTTCTGTGTGTCTGTGAAAACTAACCGGTTCTGTAGCCTGTAGACACAGGACAGAGGCTCCTACCCTGAAAGTTGCTATAATTGCAACTCTGAGGTCAAAGCAACCATATTGTGGTAGATGGGATCTCTTTAAAAGGAACATAATGATCTGTGTGTATGAGCCACAGCTGGGAAATAAGTTCTTCAAAGTTCAGATTACTGTTTTGCAGAATGTTGAATCTGAGTCAGTAACGGAAAACAACAAATATCCATTCATAATAAAAGAGTTATGAATCACTGCAATGAAGTCACTTTCAGTAAGTATTGAGGAAGGGAGTAAATCCGTTTTGCCCCTGTACACATCAGACAAACATGCATTCCCACTTGACAGACATCCCAACTCACAAGTGAGCCATCTTTTGCATCTTGTATGTGTTATGCTATCATACGTAATAGCACGAAAAGGGACAAGCTCTACTGATTAGCATGAACTACCACAGTTTTCAGAAAGAATTCAGTATTTGTCCATGAAGTACCCTGAATAAAGCTTATTGATCTTTTGTTAGTCTTTGTGGCAGTATCTCAGCTGAGAAATTTAGCTGGAAACTGACTCCAAATTGCCTCATCTCCCACTCCAGTAACCAGTCACTTTCATTTTATATAGTAAATTTAACAGATTTTCCTTCTGCAGTTGGTATTTATTAACCAGATTGTGTGTGCATGAACATACACACGCACATCATCCATGGGAATGTCTCTAGAATTAGATTTGAAAAAATTTCTAGGGAGGAGAGAGAGAGCAGTTAAGTGGAATGGAGCTGCAGTTACTATTATTGCTGCCTGCCCTTTAAGAGGAAAAATGGAAGATCACAACAGCTTTTCTATTAAATGAAAAGATTAACGTGCCACAGATGCTTTGCCAGGGTGTGATGACATTTGCTGGAGATGGGTGGCTATGAAGTAGGACTAATGAAAAGCAGGCCTGAAACCATGTGCTCTGTGGGCCCCCAAATTATCTCTCTCCTCTCCCCTATGCAGCCTGCCATCTGTATTTACTGTGATCCCACCAGAAACAAAACAGGGCTGGGATGAGATCTTTTGACAATCCTGCCTTCCTGAAGTGCTTGGAAGTGATCCATTCTTTGACTTTGCAGCTTTTGTTTCCTCCTTATGTGAAAGAGAAGTACCAGCACAGTCTGGTTTTAAATTTCATGGTACCTTATTTGGTGCCAATAGCTCTAAATTAGCTCTGAGCATTCACCCTGGGAGCTGGGAAGGATATTATACATATATTAACTAGATAGGGAATGTGTGTTTTGAATTTGATTCCAACTTTGTGATGTTTTTCTCCCACAATAAATATTAATTTTGTTTCAAACTCTGGGACTCAAATTGTTCCCCCCTCCCCTGGAGTGAAAATTATATTCTTAGAGGACAGTACAAAAAACAAAATACACAATAGTTATTTCTCCTCTTAGCATTCCTGAGGAGTTTAAGATATGCAATAGGCTATAACAAGATGGAGGTGTGTATTTATGAAGGCCATTTGGAACAGATTAGATTATCTGCCCAGTTCTGGTAACAACACCTAGTTGATCTTGGCTAATTAAAACAAAAAACATCCCAATAACTAAAGTAAGCACTTGCATGGGAAATTACCAGGAAACCCAAGGCTTTAGATTAGAAAGAAAAACAGGGAAAACATTCTGGAAGAAACCAGTAGCAACCCATTTTCATATTATTGCTCAAAAAAATTTAATGACTGTCCATGTAATCATCAGTACTCATGGTATATTCAAGGAATCTACATTTACAACCAATTATACCCCACAGCATAACTTAAAACTAGCATGGATGGCTTCAAATAATGTGTTGAGCCCAAATCAAACAAGCCATAAATTATGGCTTAGTGCAATGGGCAAACAAGGTTAATCTGGGCCCTGGATTTAATAGCAGGAGACTCCTAACTATGACTCTTGAATTATGTAATTTACACCATTTGGAAAATGGCAATTGTGACACCGCTTCCCAATTCCCTCTGCAGATGCCGATGCTTCCTTTGAAAGTGAGAGAAAAGATTTGAACTACCTCGCAGGAAAACAAAGTAAAATAAAAAAGGAAACAGGAGTGGAAGGGAAGGTCAATACTTTGGAATGTAGTTTTGAAGAGAATTGATTGGGGAATTGTAAGGATGGATAATGAATTAGAGTATAAAGTTTTACAGGTAATTTCATGGATAGGTTACTTGTCGCTCTGTCTCTCTTACTGCATTTTCAGAAATCACAATAAAAAAACATTTTGGCTTTATGGAACTCATCATCCGATCTCTGCTTTCCATTCACTTTTGAGGAAAAAGAAAAGTTCTTTTACTCCAGTAGCTTATAAGGGCAGAAATAGTGTCCTATTCAATCTTTTTGTTGTTGTTGTTGTTGTCCCTACTTACATTATTCCAGAAAAAGTGGCTCTTGTATTTGGATTTTTAAGATATACTGGTAGTTGTGCACATATAAAAAAACATGTGGTGAGGGAAGATGCTATTTATCCAAAAAGAAGATGACCCAGAATTTAAGATGGTCTTTTGAAAGGAAATTGGAAATCGATCATACATTCAAGCAAACAAATAATTAGTATACACTGTGCAGCTTTTCTATCTTTTCAGTAGTTTAAAACTTGTTTTGAAGATGTCTCCATTCACAATAGATGTGTGTATGTGTCACATGTTTGAGCATTGAAGACACATCCACAAAGGGGCATCACCTGGACAAAAACGATAAATTAATAACTGCTAATCTAATTGCCTGAGAAAGAAACTTTCAGAAATTAATCCCTCATTTGCTTATGCCAAGTATTTTCTATTACACAAACAACTTTCTCATACAGGTATATTCAAATGTGCCCCCACTTTCCCTTCCAACCTTGTTCAGCAGAGAAGAACAAGAGGGTGAAGATGAGGCAACGCACAAGGCCACTGGATAAAGAAAGAAAAAGAAGCCTCACATCAGGCTTAACAAAAAAGTTAAATTTAGCAGCCAAGTAGCTTCTTCCAAGCAACAGCTAACCTTTCAAAGGTATCTGCACTTTTCAGCAGCAGGTATATAGTTCTTTGCATTTATTACCCAACAACCACTCCTTTGTTTCCATCAGCTCCAAGGACTCCCACAAGTCACAGATAAGGGAATTGGGGGAGGTGTGTGTGCTTGGGTAGATGTGGCACAGGAAGCCTTAATAGTTTGCAGGGATTCCATACCAGCTAGGCAATTATGGAAAAATAAAACCATAAATTGCAAGATCTTGAAAAATGTACTTTACACATGGGCAAAAGTCCATCTATCATTTTGCACATCTGTAAAGGAAGAAAACACCGGGGTACGCGGTGGCTTGGGGGACGCAGTGGCTCAGTGGCTAAGTTGCTGAGCTTGTCAATCAGAAAGGTCGGCAGTTCGGCAGTTTGAATCCCTAGCGCCATGTAACGGAGTGAGCTCCTTTCACAATAGATGTGTGTATGTGTCACATGTCACATACATTTGTCCCAGCTTCTGCCAACCTAGCAGTTCGAAAGCATGTAAAAATGCAAGTAGAAAAACAGGAACCACCTTTGGTGGGAAGGTAACAGCGTTCTGTGCGCCTTCGGCGTTTAGTCATGCCAGCCATATGACCATGGAGACATCTTCGGAAAACTCTTCAGCTTTGAAACAGAGATGAGCACCGCCCCCTAGAGTCGGGAATGACTATCACGTATGTGCAAGGGGAACCTTTACCTTTACCTTTATCTATATTACAAAAGGCTCTGCTAATACCTGAGTATACACATGAACAGGACTACTGAATTCATGTCGCACTCCACAAAGATAGATTTTTCCTGAAACATATCAAAATTATTAAAAATTAAAATCAAAATCAACACTAATGATGTTACCTATTTTGGGTAATAAATTGTCTGAAAGAAAACAACCAAGCTCAGAAAGCATCAACTTCAAAATTTAATATCTAGATAATAAAGTTAAGAAAATGCTTGAAGTAGAATAGAGAGAAGGTACATATAATTCCAAAGATGTTGGACCTCACACACAGAGCTGGCTAACTTAAATAGTTAGCACATCTGCTACAATTCACTGATTTTTTTTTTCAAAAGCTCCATCAGGGTTTGAGAACCAGTTTGCATTTTTTTGGAAGAAAATGCAATAGTGTGTACAGTCCTAGTATTGGAAAGCAACATCTAAACCCCAACATTGTATTTGAATTTTTATAAAATCCCCATTTAATAATTCAGTTTGAAGGTACTAGGATTAAAAGAAAGAAAATGCAACTCACTCAGTTGCATTTTATAGGAAATCATAGCAATAGCAATAGCAGTTAGACTTAAATACCGCTTTACTGTGCTTTACAGCCCTCTGTAAGCGGTTTACAGAGTCAGCATATTGTCCCCAACAATCTGGGCCCTTATTTTACTGACCTTGGAAGGATGGAAGGCTGAGTCAACCTTGAACTGGTGAGAATCGAATTGCTGCAGTCGACAGAATTAGCCTGCAATACTGCATTCTAATCACTGCGCCACCACAGCTCTAACACCAGAGATATTATGAATATGAGCTGCCTATTTTCTTGAATAGCTCCAAGCAAGATAATTTTAAACAACTCCACCATCTTCATTTATCCTAGAAAAGTTCCCTTCCATGCTTTTATCTTTAGTTAAATATACGCATCATCCTGAAATAAGAAGAAATTGGTTCATTCTGTACACAGCAATTAATAAACTGGAATAATTGAAAATCAGAGCAACTAATTTTTTATCTGTTTTATTTTCTGTTTTGTAACCATCCTCATGCAGGTTATATACAAAGATTCATCTCCCATTTGTGTATTCCGTTGATCATGAATCAGAGCAGTTATTAATCTTGCAGCTTTGCTGCACTCCCCCTCAAAAAATAATAAAACCCTTTAATCTGCCTTATTTTCCCACGGACAATGAATGCAGTGAGACAAAGACAGGATCAGTGCCAACACAAGGCTGTCCTTTTTGCTACTTGTTATGGCAGGATCTTATACATAAACCAGAGTGGCTCTCCTTTTATAGTAATAGGAGGGAGGAGGGAAGGGAGAGGGAATTAAAGGGATCAGGGGTCATGCTGTCTGATGGATGGCAGAATCTTTTTCTGGTTTATGGTCTCTGGTGACTTCTGGGCTCCTTGCGTTTAATGACTGACCTAACAAGACATTTCAACTTTCCTTCCTTTGGAGACTAGGCCAAATGCAAAGTTTGACAAGAATTAAGAAAGAATGTATTGTGCCTTTGATCTAAAGGGACTATTTTTAATCTGTCAGCTGAGAGATAAAATGTCAGAGATGCACCTCCATTTATTTTCCAGAAGCTCTTAACTAAATGTTTAAAACATCTTTTAAACCTTAATATCAGAGAGTTCTTGTGTTAACAAAAAAAAGACCAATAGTAGAAACCAAAATTTTATGATTCCAAAGAGCCTATTTGTTGGGAATGACATGATGCATGTAGGGTTTGTTTCTTCTTGTGCTTTGAAGTTATGATATACTTAAAAGCCAAATTTTGTGGCCATGAAGGAAATGAAATGTCATTAAGGAACAGTAAACTATTGATAGTATTGCATGTTACTTTCTTTTTCCTATGAAAGGGCTCAGTCTTTTCTGTTGTGGCCCTAGAACCAAATTTAGATGTTCACTTAGTAAATTTGCTTTAAGGAGTTAATACAGTGAACATTTTTGGTCACTGGAAATACATTTATTATATGGAGATATACTTCAAGAGTTAGTCTAAACCAAGGTTTACCAACTACTTTCAAAAAGATTGTGCTGTGTGTTTTAATAATTTGGTTTAAGAAGAAACAAGTGATATGTTGCTAAAACTGGTCTTGCCATTTACTCTCATAGGCAGTTCTGATCATGGTTTGATCGTGTTATCTTGGTCAGATCCTCTTGTTTATTTCTTTTGAAACAAGTTGGATAAAAAAGAACTTGTTTTTATCTAAGGTTTGAATCAAACAGCAGAATATATAGGGGTTATTGGACATGGTAGTAAAAGAAAAAGCTCAATTACATTTATTGAATTTAAACGTGACAATGATCACTTCAGACATTGAGAGAGAAAAATAGGAAAATGTTTAAAAACCAAACCAATGTGTGTGATTAGTGTAACATTAAAATAAAGCATGGAATTAAGAATGCATGGAAAAAGGTGGGATAAAGCTGTAATAATTACTATGAAATGGTCTCAGTAAAGAGTTTTTGGAAAAGGGACATGTGTTTGAAGTATAATTCCTTTCTGGAAGATATTTGAGAAGAAAACGCAGGACTGAACTGCTGTGTATGGGTAGCAATGAGTGTTTTGTAGGGTGAATAAACATAAAAGAAGGACCCATTATAGAAAGAGCAAAGGGAAACCCTTGAGAGAGTGCAGTATCTTAGGGAAAGTAGAGAAAGCCCTGTCATTTATCTAAAAACACATCTCTAGGGTGGACTGAGTAGTCTGATTTTTTGTTGTTTTGTTTTCCTGTATGCTCTCTCTGCTTTCCGATTTGCTTTCAGCTCCCTTTGAGCAGACCGGTATTCTTTCCTAATTAGGAGGCCCTGGATTTTGTTCCTTCAACCCTCCCACCCCCCAAAAAAAGAGTTCAGGGCATCTTGTAAATTATTGCATAAGCATCTATATCGATCCCAGGGGAGTTACAGCTCAGAGGAGAGATGAAGGTAGAAATGATTTATTGCAGACTTTCCTGTTGTTGGGTTTGTTGAAGACTTGACCTCTTTTTTATGACTTCAACAGCTGTTTCTGCTTAGAGACTTTTGGCATCTTTATGAACTGTTTTTCCATTCAACCTCTCTCCTTTTTCAGCAGCAATGAATTATGTAAGATTACATTCCTGCCCTTTTCTTATTAATATTCTGGCAGACATATTACTATGAAATGCATCCACATCTTCTCTTCGATATGTAGAAATCAAAAATATCCCCTTAACACATTTGTGTTAATGTGTCCCAGGGAGGTGGGACCGATTAAGTGGTTCCGCCCTAGGCGCCTGATGGACCCGGATGGGTTTCAAAGGGAGCTTGGGGAGATACCTGATTCCTTTACCCACGACTCGGCAGAAGTCTTAGTCAAAGCCTGGAACGAGGCTGCGGCTGGGGCACTAGACCGAGTTGTGCCTTTGCGACCTCTCTCTGGAAGTGGATCCCGAAGAGCCCCCTGGATTACCGAGGAACTCCGGGAGATGAAACGCCAGAAGAGACATCTAGAGTGATGCTGGAGGGCCAGTAAAGCTGAATCTGACCAAGCACTTTTAAGAGCCTTTATTAGGACTTATTTAGTGGCGATAAGAGCGGCAAAGTGCTTGCACTTTTCCGCCCTTATTGCATCTGCGGATTCTCACCCAGCTGCCCTGTTTAAGGTAACTCGATCCCTTCTTAATGTGGAGGGGAGGGAGGAGCCTCTGCAGGGCAGAGCTGAGGAATTTGTTCAGTTTCTTGCAGATAAAGTCGCTCAAACCTGGACTCTGATTGGGCAGGTCCTTTGGAGACGACTGGGGCAGGTCTTAGTCCTATTGGTTGGGACGAATTTGACCCTGTTCTTCCTAAGTGGACAGGGCCATGGGAGCGATGAGCGCCTCCACCTGTTTATTGGACCCGTGCCCATCCTGGCTGGTCTCGGCCAGCAGGGATGTGATACGAGGTTGGCTCCAGGCGTTGGTCAACGCTTCATTGAGGGAAGGATCTTTTCCGCTGATATTGAAGGAAGCAGTGGTGAGACGCCTCCTCAAGAAGCCATCCCTTGACCCAACTGAGCTGAAGAACTTTCATCCAGCCTCCAACCTCCCCTTTGTAGGGAAGGTTGTTGAGAAGGTGGTGGCGCTCCAACTCCTACGGACCCTGGATGAAGGTGAGTATCTGGACCCCTTTCAGTCTGGTTTCAGGCCCGGGTACAGCACAGAAACTGCATTGGTCGCACTAATGGATGATCTCTGGCGGGCCCGGGATAGGGGCTCTTCCTCTATCCTGGTGCTCCTTGACCTCTCAGCGGCTTTCGATACCATCGACCATGGTATCCTTCTGGAGCGGCT
>JANHJO010005585.1:323855-335926 GCA_032468235.1 Pseudoxyrhopus heterurus | reverse complement strand
AATGCAAGTAGAAAAATAGGGACCACCTTTGGTGGGAAGGTAACAGCGTTCCGTGCACCTTCGGCGTTTAGTCATGCTGGCCACATGACTACGGAGACATCTTCGGATAGCGCTGGCTCTTCAGCTTTGAAACAGGGATGAGCACCTCCTCCTAGAGTCAGGAATGACTAGCATGGATGTGCAAGGGAACTTTTACCTTTACCTTTATATTCCTCACTCTGCTCTCTTTCCTCTCTGAAACCTGCCGGGGGGGGGGACCCGCCTGCTTATTGTCTGATCAACAATAAAGCGTAATTTATTTTTCCCTGCAACCACATCTCAGGTGTGTTATTTTTGTCTGTCCCATACCTGAGGGAATTAGGATCGGCGAATCCTAAAGTAAGGTTGGCGAACCTTACATTTCTGGCGTGCAACGCAATCACATGACTGCGGGGATGCTGCAATGGCTGCTTTAAGAAGGGGTCATAAGTCTCCTTATTCGGTGCCAATGTAACTTCGAATGATCACTGAATGCATGGCCAGTAAACAAGGACTGTATGTTTAATGCTTACATCATATTTTAGACTGCTTAAAGCATTATCTTGCAGAACTTTAGCAGTCACTATTGGTATTATTTTTTTACTAGAAGTTAAGAAAGCATCTTGCCTAACCCCAACTTACGGAAAGATCACAGAGATTAGCAATTTGACTAATTCCTCACAACTCTAAGTTGTCGGTAAGCAAACACTCATTTCGTACCATCATTGTGCTCCTGTTCCAGGCTTTGCTGAAGAATAGTAGGCGGCTCTGAAGAAATGTTAAATTCAATCTTTTTGATGCCTATGGTTTGTGGCTGCTCAAACACATCTGAAGGTGTCAGTGCTGGGTGCAAATTACTGTTCAAAACACAAGATGAAATTCATTTAAAAAATTTTTTTGCTAAACAATATTTACCTGCATCTCCTAACCATTTTTACATTTCTTTGAAAGCACTTTCATCATTTTATACCATAGTAGGCAATTAAGCAATCTAGTATCTTTCAGCAGATATTCCTTTCTGAACTAGCTTTGTGTGTTACAGATTATTTGGAACAATGTAATTTGAAAAATTAAAGATATACAGTTGAACCCCAAATTTTGGTTGTAAAATTAAGTGACTGGTCATTAAGCGAGGACTAACTTGTAATTGTTTGTCAATTAAATTTAGAGACTGTCTATCTCACAAAGAGACTCTTTGGCAATGGTGCAGATATTACTTCAAAATTCATCTTCAATTTTTACTCATTGGGCATAATATTGAGGCAACTTTACTTTTTTATTAACCCAAATGTGCTGTTCAAAAGGCAACTGAACTTTCTTGGTTTTTTTCCCTTGAAAATGTTTCTCCAAGAAGCTTCGTCTGTTCAGCTAGAACACAGCACCTCCAGGACAACCATGACTTGGATGACTGAGAATCTCCATAGACACTTTTTATTAAGGAAAACATATTTTTCCAATGGTTTTAATCACTCTTTTGAATATTCAGGGTAGTTCAGAAATACATGCTTGTGGGGAAAAAATCTATTCAAGCATTAGAGCAATTTTTGTTAACTCCTGAGACAAAAGTCAGACAGGCTTTCATTATTATAATCAGGTATTCTAAAACCTGTAAATAAAATTGCTACTCAGAAGAGAGAATTGCCATCTCTGTGTTACTGTAGAAAAAATTTTCTGATTGAATATTTGCTTGATTCAGCGAATCAAGAAGCTGAAGAAATATTCTATACCTATAGTGCTTAGAGCTAGTAGACCCGGAAAATAATCCAGGGACAAGCAGGTGGACTAGGGAACTAATTTAATTCGGTTATAGTTCCCCTGTGAATTTACAGGCCACACAGATAGAAGTTTAATACTGGGAGAGAAGTCAAACTCAACCCATCGTTTTTCATGAGCAATTCTAGTTAAGGTATTTCTGTCCCAACAGAACCCACTGTATGCTAAAGTAACCTTCAAATGCTTTCTACAAAACTGTGAGCTACAGCCTCATGTTAAACATGAACTTTATGCATGCTATAAATTATTGCTATTATTTTAAAAATCTATATTCAATGTTTTTTTTCCCAAAACCAGCTTAAGGTGATTTTTTTTTCCGATTCCCACTGAGTAAAAATCCAGGAAATTGAAAATAGTGTATAATCCTTATAATCCACATCAAATACACCGTATATTATGATGGATTTCGATTTCATGATCCACATACACCCAGCTTGCCTTAGACTTTCAGGCCAATTATTGGCTACAGAATAATGTGGCTAGACAGACATTCAACAAAACAGCTTCCTTAATCATTAAATGTATATATCCTAGGAGAAAAATATGCTATTTTCTATGTAGAAATATAAAGCACAGTACGTTTCCCAAACATGATCTGTAATATAAGCAGGCAAAACTGGCTTAATGTGCTGTACGAAGGTCTAGAAGCAAACAGACTTTCATTCAAGATATCCACAAGGGTACAATGAGGTTTACTTCAATTGGTAATATTATGCATTAACTTTTGTCTCATACCTGGGTGGAGCAACTAAGGAAACATTTAATAAGTCCTTTAACTTTCTTTTTTTTCTTGCATGACGCTGCTTTGTTGGCATCGGTCGCTTTGGCTGAAGTGTTGCTAGTTCCATCAATTTTGCAAATCTAGAAATTGAATAGTTAAGTTTTTATATATGCACAGAAGAATGAATTTTTCTAACATCTTCTTAGATATCAATGTTTTGAAGAAGGAGTAAGGAGAATCTTGTGCAAAATGTTAATGTTTTTCTAAGAGATCCAATACTGTGATAGCTATAGCACAGAAACTAAAATTATAGCATTACGTTCATTTATAAGCTTGCCTCTCCCATTCATGAAAGTCCAAGATAACGGGAAATCTACCAAAACGATTCTGATAAAACGTAAGTATGGCGCCTATCCTTTTTTCATTTGCAATTTCTTCTCTGAATCACATAACGATTCAGTTTAGTGCAGGGACCCCAAAAGAAACAGAATGACTCGATAGATATGAAGTCTGTATGATAAACCAAGCCTGCCCCATTATAATTAGTCTATCAATCTCTCCACAGTTGGAATCTAAGTAGCAGGATTGGGTTTCTATGTTGCCATGCACTAGAAGAGGTGCAAAGAAAGCATACATCATATGACTTAGGTTCACAAGGCAAACACTGAACTGCAGTTCTATGCATATATTTGAAACAAGTTGATTTTACTGCTTTCAAGGTTGTATAATGCCGTCTGGACATAATGCTGCAGACATTTCAATCAAAGAACGCATCTCCAAATTTTACTATCTTTAGGCTGTGAGAAACTAAACCTTGCACCCAAAAGTTAGTACTCTGCTGCAGTCTTATCAACCTTTCTTTTTCTTCTTCATCGGCACTTTCATATTCAGACTCATCTTTATTTGAATCTTGGCTGTCGTCGTCTTCAGGCAGTGGAGGCTCCTCAGGAGGTAAAGGAGGAATAGGAGGTGGCAAAGGGATATACTCTTCATACTAAACAGAGTAAAACATAGAACTTCTCATTATTAAATCTCTTTAAGTAATCATTTAAATGCAAGAATGCTTCCACACAAACACACACACTTATAAACATACACACTTACACAATATCACACTACACTCTATCGAGTCATATTCCTTATCACAAATTACATCACATGCAATCATAAAGAAAGGACCAAAGTTTCTGCATCATGTTTGCAATACATTCCCAAATGGAAAGTCAACAATTAAATCAGAGTCAAGCCCGAAAGGGGACTAAGCAAAACATTCTTCTGTATGCAACTTTTTAAAAAAACTATTTGACTGAAACGAGAAGTTGGAAAAGTTAAGTACAAACTGCAATTTCATATTCTCCATTTATTCTGGTTAATGATACATAGCCTAATATTTGAAGACTATCAAAATTGCTCCAGTTGTTCAAGAGATGCTCCATAGTGGGCTGAGTAGTTCATATCTTTTTCCACCACGGGGAAGAGCAACAGAAATAAAGACTGAAAAAGTGGCAGAAAACTCAACAAGATACTCCAAATTTGAGGTAGGTTGAAACATAGCCTTTTCCTTTTTAAGGGTCTGTGGCAAATCTTTTACCACAAACTACTGAAATATGTTTTCACGATATTCTCCATTTTAAGAAAAAGTTAAAATCTCCATTACGCTCATACGGGCACTTAAATGAAAGCTAGCAGTATTCTGATTTCTGACCTCAGGGAGAAAATGTAAATTAACATTATACTCTATATTCACAACTGCTTTTATTCCCAGTATTGTAAACAGTAAAGTTCCTTACCATGGGTGGCCGTGCAGTAATTGGACCAAAAGGAGGTGGAAGATTCATTTTGTTCATAAGATGCAGAACCTGAAATGGAATAGTAGCATAATAGTCAAAATGGCAATTCTTAAAAATATTCCAAGGGGTTCATGTAATTATGCCAATGATCTTTGGAACAAAAGCTTGCCATATTATTCCAAGCAGGGTGTATGTATGTATACAGTATATACATACATACGTACGTACATACATATTACAGATTTGTACAACTGTTTCATACTCTGCACAGCTAAGTAGAAATTTGCATTTGAGAAGCAAGTTCTGGCATTTGGGGGAAAGGTAGGGGAAGATTCTTCATGTGAATATTAAATTACCTCATTTAAGCATCTTTCAAAGGAAGATTTATGGAGACATATTTTAAAGCACAATGATCTATTAAGTTAATACAATAATGCAATAATTCAGGAAGAAGGCAGCAAGTTCCAATCATTATCATTCCAAAAACAATGGCACAAAATGAAACAAATTAATGGTCTGAGCACACAAGAAATTGTGCCTAGGATGCTTCTAAAAATAATGATTATAAATTTGCAATTTTAAAATAATCAAAAAAGGAATATTAAAAGTTGGATTTTATAACAAAGAACTAGAAAAACAAAATATTATTGCTCGATATTATTGCTACCTATGGCGATGCTTGAAAGTTTATATAATTTTAAACGATTACTTCCCTACAGAAAAGTTTAAAATTTTTGCATTTTTGCAACTACACCAAAAGACAATACGATTTTTAATGCTTTTCAGATGATGTATGAAAGCGGTTGCTTCCTACTGAATTTTAAACTTTTCTGTAAGGCCTAAAAGGGGTATTTCCTTCTATGTCCAGTTATTTCTTCTTCTGGCCTCATAAACATGCTTACGTTTTTAGGGAGTAAGGATTGCAAGGATTGGGTTCAGTTAGCCTTGGTAATCTTAGGTTGACAGGACAGAGAAGCTGGGTAATAGAGAACTGTTTTTCCCTATATTTATTAGTGGGAGAGAAGGTAACTACCCTTTGTTTTTGGAAGGGATCATTTTAAATTCAGATTCATCTTCCTTTTGAGTAAATGTGGAAGTTACTAACCTATACTGGGGAAAAAAGAAGTGTTTCTGATCAATAAATTAGGAAGCATCAACTAATAAATAGAAATAGAGACAAAGACTGTAATATCCTTTGAAGGATTCCTTTGGGTCCAAAAAGGAATTCCAATATCCGTTTGGGTGATAATATTACAGCCAAGTGTGAAACCTTCATTTTGGAGGACCAAAGACAGCAGGAATACAAAGGCATAGAAGGAATACAGCGAACTCTACTTTGATCCCAAAGAAAATAGGTGTGTCAATTCTATCAAATACGGAACATACACATTAACCAAAGGTTTTTCCACCAATTGAATTTGTCCCTTAAAGTAATAATTCATTAATAACTAACATTTAAGCAGTTAATACTCAGAAGTAATATTTTTGCCAAATTAGAATAAGCAGTCAATACTGTTGAATATTATATTCAAATAAAAGAAGCTATACATACTTACCTGGACATAGAATTTAGGAACACTTGCCAAAGCATTTGCTATGTTGGCTAAAATTGTACTGGATGGTGGGGGATACAAATATTTGAGGCACGAACTTATAGGGAACGTTAACCTGTAGAACAATGAGATATTTATTTACATCCCACCTTATTCTTTTTACAAATAACTCAAGGTAGAAAACATATTCAACACACTTTCCTCCTCCTATTTTCTCCACAACAACCCTGTGAGGTGAGTTGGGCTGAGAGAATGACTGACCTAAGACCACCCAGTGGTTTCATGGCTAACATAGGACTTGAACTCAGTCTCTTGCTTTCTAGTCTGGTGCCTTAGCGTGATTAAGCCCATTAAACATTCAGTTATACATTTGTATAGACACTGAGAAATTCTCAAAGATCAGTCTGGCCTATATAGTATTATATTTATTTATTTATCTGCTTCGTTAATGCTGTATCTCTGTTTGAATTTTACCTATTTTCTATGTGAGCCTGATAAAATTCACAGCCAATAGCCTACCGACATACTTAAAAGAAACATTACAGGTTGCATTGTTAGTTTTGGGGACACTGTGTTTGTCTTTCTTGAACGGCAACCACTAATGCCACATGGAAGCTACTTCTGAAATAAAGGGTAATTTCAGAAGCTAAAACACTGCTCCATACTGTTCAATACAGTGAAACCTCGGTTCGCGAATGCCTCCATTCGCAACCAATTCACAAGACAAACAAAAAAGCCTACTGAGTTTTGAATCGGTTCCCGACTCAAAATTCAGTTGGCGAACAAAAAAATGGTGCAGATTGCTTTCTGTGCTGTTTTCCCTTCTGCACATGTGCAATGAGAATCGCTTCAGAACGCGACCATTTCGGTTCATGCCCGCAGTCCGGGAACAGATCGCGGGCACGAACCGAGGTTTGACTGTATATAATATTTCATTTGGTATGTTCTAATGCTGATGTACACAAACACTAACAAATTAAACCTCAACCCATGTAAAATGAAAATACCAAAAAGGAAAGATATTGAAAAAAATTAAGGAATCATCATACTCTAACATATCTTTGCAGAAATAAATTTGAGGGAATTAGAATATCAAATCAACTAATGGAATCAAAGGGTGGGATGCAGTGATGTTTTCAGGAAGTACGTGTTCTGTTGTTTTCCAGGTTTTAGATCTAATACAAGTTTTACCCAAAGAAAGGGGAAAAAACCCTCATCCTTTGGAACTGTTAAAGTAGAGTGATTCTGGAAAATATTACAGTTCTAAGGGTGTAAGGGAAAGCAGTTTATCTGCAAAGCTAAGACCAAGCGTCCTTTGCTGATTTCTAATTTGTTTATATGCATGCAAGTAGTTTGAGGTTACGATAAGGTTTAACACATGATCAGAACTAGGTACTAACCCATGGCTAGGAGCAATTCCACTTTCAATTCTGAGACAGCTTAGGTCTTTTTGTTCCTTCTCTTCTTTGACAGGTTCTTCAAGACTAAATAATAATAGCAATAAACAATGAATACATCAAAACATTAGGTGGCGGGCTGAATTTACTCTTAATATTCATTCAACAAGCAAAATTTCTAAATTGCTCATTCATGTTATTCCAGTCTGCCTGAATCTTTTTTTCTGTAAAGAAACGCATCAAAGAAAGGACAACGCTGGGGAAAATACATATATAGCAGTAATTTATGCTATTTCTATGAAATTATTAGTTGAGGTTGACTCACAGACATTAATCAAATATCCAAATCAATATTTAAATTTGTTATGCTCAAATATTGAAATTCATCAATAATGCAAAATATTCCTGTAAATATAACTGGATCCTTCCATATTAATTAAATGAAGCAATCATGTATGTATGTATGTGTGTGTATTAAGGGATATGTTATTAGCTATCTGCAGTATTTAGTTTTCAAGCTGTTATAAATCTACTGAATTTAAAACGTTCACATACCTTTTGTCTTTTTCAGAAGGCTGGCTAATTGCAATACCACTCTCTTGGTCCTTTGCATATTCAACTACAAGAGTGTGGCCTAGAAGATTGAGCTGATGTAGTTTTGATAAAGCCTTAAATAAACAGAATACAATACAATAAGCTAGATGAACAAATATTATTTTAAAAGAAAAGGATTGATGGTTTTTCAAGCTTTTCATTTTTTCCCTCTTCTAATTTGCCTAGAACTGAGCAATGTAGCGAAAAACAATGTAGAGAAAAGAATGGTACTCCTCCACTTTCCACCAAAGAATCCTAATTTGCTCTGAAATATGTTGAAACTGACACAAGTAAATGACATCCACATTTTTTGCTCCATAGTCCATAGAATAGACACTTTGCTTTTGATATATGACTTAACATATTTGTGTAAATAATGGAGCAAATGAAAATAGCATGAACATAATTATTGGTACCGCTACACCCAAGATTTCATAACACACCTTTATGAAGCAATAACTACAATATGGAGCAAAGATTGGTGAATGCCATTTACCTGTGTCAGTTTCATCTTATTTCATAGCTAATTGAGATACCTTGGGGAAAAGTTGAAGGGTACCAATATTTTTGGCCACATGTGAATAAAGCTGGATCAGAGATGAATAGAAGAAAAATGACATCACGATTAGTGCTACTGTGCACTCTTGAATCAGAAAAATATGGAATAAAGACAGTGTTGGGTTATGACAGCAGCTAGGACCAAGATTGCTGATGTTAAGTGATGGAATTGTAAAGTGTGAAAACATGTGACCCTATTACTTAGGGAAGGCAATCCTGGCAGTCCATGTTAACATTATAATCCCACAATGCATACGTCATTAAGTGGAAACAAGTGGGAATCTTAGCTAGGGTTAGGGATGATCCCCAAACCATCTTTTCAGCCCATTATAACTCTGAATGGTCACTGACTAAATGAACATAAGCCAAGGACTACCTGTACATGATAATGTTAAAATAAGTAATTAATAGTTCTTCCAATATCCCATGGCTGGCTATGACAGTTAGCAACTAAAATTCAGAAACATCTGGAAGGTATATCAAGCACTTGCTTGCATTTACATAGAAGTTCACAAGTCAAGCAATCATTTTTCATGTTAGGTTTTATGTATAAGCATTGCTGTAGGAATGCACCTGGAACCTTGACCCTGCTATATGGACACAGTGTTATCCAAGTATGAAAAGCAAATCAACAGGGTAAAAACAGTTTAAAAGCCCAATACACACCTGAGTAGCTACATTTTCATTGGGAAAAGTTGCAAAAGCTGTATGTTTCTGAAAAATAAACCAGGCATCAGTTTGCTTTTGTACAAAGAGAAAACATGGTCTATGCACTACAATATGTCACAACCAAAGTGCAGGTTGTTGATTCTTCTTTTTCTCTCCAAATAATATAGATAATTGTGATTGAATTCACCATCCTTTTCTGAATATGTTTATATCTGTGATTCTTTGGAGTCTTCAAACTTGACAGTTTTAAGACTTGTGGACTTCAACTCCCAGAATTCCTCCTCCAGTCATGTTAGCTCAAAAATTCTGGGAGTTGAAGTCCACAAGTCTTAAACTTGCCAAGTTTGAATACCCTTGAGGGCCACACCCACCCAGTCAGATGACCACCAAACCATGCCCACTCAGTCAGATGACCACTAAGCCATGCCCACCAAGCCGGTAGTGAAAACTTTTGAATCCCACCACTGGCTTAACCCCATTCCTCAGCTTGCCTTGTGAGAATAGTGAAGGGCTTGTCATGTTAGTTTCTTGGCCCAGGTTCAAGCCCCTTTTATCTGTCCATTGCCTTAGTAGTGGCTCTTTTTCCTGTCCTTCAAGACCATTCCTCTGTCCTCTACAACCAAACCATCTTAATATATGGCAAAGTAGAGGGATGGAACAGGTTCACTGAAGTGTCTTTTTTATTGCAGTCCACTAGACCACGGGAGAGATCATTGCCCTAATTTTTTTTTATTTTCTATCTGAATTTCATTTATTGAAAGTATGCAAGCTCAAACATTTACATAGCTTCTTTTAAACCATGTCTGAATCACTTTTCATCATTTCCAGTGTTCTCATTATCTTGAATCTGGTCTAAGTCATATTTCAAATAGGGTTGTTGAATGAGCGAGATTTATGTTAGTCATAATTCATTTAAGTCCCATCAATTTTAAAGAGTCTGCTGTATTTATTATATGACCAAATATAGACCTACTCTCCATTCTTTCACTTTCTTTAGATTAGCATGACTATGTGAAATGAATGGATATGACAAACTAGGATTTGTAGGATTTATTAAATGGAAAATTTATTGGTAATTTTTGTTTCATGATAACATTGTTAACTGTTTAAAGTACCTCCTACCTTCCTATTAGTA
Organism: Pseudoxyrhopus heterurus; assembly: GCA_032468235.1. Taxonomy (NCBI): domain Eukaryota; kingdom Metazoa; phylum Chordata; class Lepidosauria; order Squamata; genus Pseudoxyrhopus; species Pseudoxyrhopus heterurus. Next base: position 325,718 of record JANHJO010005585.1, on the reverse strand, counting down.
CTTAACAATTAAAAAAACCTTTCATAACCTCATACATTGAATTACCTCAGGCTTTTATGGCCTTCATGTCCCATTTTAATATCCAATATCCAATTGTAACATTCCATTTTATTTTCTAAACAGCTAATGGGTACTCATTTTTAAATTGTTATTATTGTCTCCCTTTTTTCAAAAATTTTGCATAGCTTTCAGGATCTTACAATGGAAGAAAGGGAGGTTGCTTTTGTTTCTTTACTAGGGCAAAGTCCTCACATCAAAACAGGAGAAGCTTTAAAAATTAGAAGGAATATTGACAGCTACCAAGTAGTACAGGGAATATGTTGAATTATTAATTGTACTACTATTGTTTTACCCACAGGAGTTAACAAAAGTATGTTCCCACTTAATGTATACTTCCTGATGGCATCTTATAATATTTTTTATATGTTTGAAGACTAGGCAGGTTTTTTGCATAAGCCACATCTGAAGGTCAGAATGCTTCACACTGAGAATATATAGAAGCTACACATGCTGAATCAAAGGGTCACTTGACTTGGATCTACAGTGTCTTCATGAGTTTTGAGTGTAAGTGCTTCCATGGGGAACGTCAAGCCTATTCTACACAAATTTAGTATATTATGACAACTGAATTTGCAAATTAAGCAACTGTTTCAGTTCTAGTTTCATTTTTATTTAATTAAGTTAAGAAACGGAAGTAAATAATAATTGGGGGATTTTTCTATTTGATTAAAAATAGAGCAGTCACATATTGATTCATGTATAGAGAATCTTCCTCCATGAAGGTTTATAATCCTAAAAGTTTCTTTTTTTTTAAGTGGGTAGATTCTCTGGACGCTTTTCAGTCAGGATTCAGACTCAGCTATGGAACACAAATGATATTGGTGATCTCTGGCCTAGGTAGGATGGGTTTTGTGCCTTTCTGTTGCTTTCAACATCATTGACCATGATATTTGTTTGGATGGCCACTGAGGATTCAGGATGGACAGCACCAGTTTGCCACCTTTCTTCAAGTTCCACTCCAATTGGTGATGATTGAGGTCCAGCTCTCAACCCCTACTATACGGGATTCTGCAGGATTTGGTGATAGACATCTCCTTTTAACATCTTTATGAGCTTAATTGTCATTGAGTAAGGTATCTTATTATTGCCATTGGGTAAGGCTTTACATTATGTATCTCTGATTCTGGCAAATCAAGCAATATTGTGAACATGTTATTCTGGTACCAGGAGGCTATGTGTATCTGGTTGGAAAGATATTTGTATACCACCCAGAGTGATTTCCTGTGAGTTGAGCAGCCATATAAATTTGATTAATAAATAATTGAAAAGTATCTATTTTTTTGAAAAAATAGTGCACTTCTGCAAGAATAATCTGAGAATGGTTTCTATGCTAAAATCCATTTTAACAATATGTTTTCCTTATACCACTGTTGTATGTACTGTAAATAATAGTTGCAATATTCAACATTGCTCAATTTATACCATGCTATAAGTATAATAATACTGGGAACTTATTATATTTCTCCTGTTTTGGTTGTGGTATTTGCATATTTGGCATTATTTTCTCTTGGTTTGGCAAGACCAACATATTTGTCAGGCATGAAAGATCAGGTCAACATATGAAGGTCCAGTTAAAATGATTTATTGCTAAAATGCCTATGAACAGGAATTTTCACAACAACAGTTAGCACATGCTTGGAATTAGATAAGGATCAACAAAATGCAAGGGGAGTTGGACTTACGAGTAGTCCACTTGTTGTGGTTCCGCAGCGTGCTGCTGATCTGGCAGTCGATTCCGACTCCGAGGGAGATGTGGAGTCAGTGTTGGAGGAAAGGGAGGAATCGGCTGTTGACATCATGCCA
>JANHJO010005585.1:264793-277430 GCA_032468235.1 Pseudoxyrhopus heterurus | reverse complement strand
GGAGTGGGATTTGGGGTTCTCCGAACCGGGAAGACTCTTAGCAAGAGGTTCTCCTGAACCCCTGCAAACCCCCAGCAGCCCACCCAATTACAAGGAAAGAGTGTGTCTCTAGCCAATTGTTTGGTTATCAATGCAAACCCAGAACAGCTCCTACACTAAGGAAGTGAATGTCCAGATCCAATATTACCATTCATGCACTTTCAGGTTGCTCTGGTTAAAGATTTCTTTTCTGATACTGATGATGGAAGAATTGATGGTACAGCTTTTCATCGTACAATGCAGAAAAGATACCTACTGGGTACCACAGCTCAGCCACACCTCACCATCCTGGCTTCTTGGTAATAGAAGCTACCAGATGATAACTTTACTGCCTCACAGCCCTTTCCAGACACCAACAAGGCCCTGAATAAGTCACGTTTTCTCCTCAGTTCTAGTTTTCAGTTATGTCTATTAATAAAAAAAAGTTCATTTTTTTATAAAAAGTCCAGAATATGAAGCAGTAAAACAGAAATAGAGATCTCTGTAGCATCACAAATGGGTTTTAAAAATTCTGATTTGCTTCAAAGCGGGTTCACATGGCAACATGGTAATATTATGTCCCAGATTTGCAAATATGAAGCTATCTTGGTCACCTTGATTTTCATCATCAAACCGAGACAAGATAAATGTATTCAGTTAATGCACTTCAGTGTTCTTATCATGGTTGCCTCTATGCTTTTCTGTAATTTTGTCCAAAAGAACTATTTATTGATTGTATAGAAGTCTTCCTTTCAAAAGAAACAATAATTCAGGGAATTATGATATCACCTTAGGTACTTTTCTGTGGCACATAGCTGAAAAGAGATATTTCCACTTTCATAATATTTGAGGGCTTTGGAATGATAGACTGGGCAAATATGGAGTTTGTTCTTCCACTTGCTTTTTTTTTGGAAAAAAAATCTATCCTTATATAAATGTTGACATTAAAGGAGAATAATTCCTTAATATTAAAAAAATATTTTTTAAAAAAATCCTTTCATCGTTGAATGTAGAAACACTAACATTTAAATATCCTTTTCTCTTTTTTAATGGCTTTTAATTCTCTTCATCACTCGCATTTCCCCATTCTTTTTTATACAAATATTATATATCATTGTATCATTTTATCATTTGTAAAGTACTCTTGTTTTCCTACAGTACATTTATTGAATAATAAGTTTGGGAGCACAATCCAGTTTAAATGAAGCAATTTAATTTGATAAATCTCAGTGGAAAAAATTACATACATTCCAAAGGAATACTCTGATGAAAACTAATAGTTAGTGATTGCATCATTAATTTCCATTTCTCAAATATGTAGGCAGAAAAAAAGAATTAAGGAAGATGAGATATCTCCAGGAGTTCCCCATCCAGTTCCAGGTGTAAATTTAGCTGTACCTGCACTGTCAAGAAATTGCTGCTCCATTTTGGAGAACAAGATGGCTGCCAAGGACATGAACTTAAGATTGCCGACCAACTACCAAAGTGGCAGTTGGCGGCAGGTGCAGGCACAAACTATTGAACTACACACCAATCTAGTAAACAACTTTGGAGGTGTGGCCTCGAACGAAGAGGATATAAAAGGGGGAGCCCCAACCCCTTGGGCTCTTTGCAGGACATAACCAGGATAGGCTTTGCAGGATTCACCAGGATAAAACCAGGACAGGACAGAACCAGGATTGACAGGGCATGACAGGATTTACAGGATTGATCAGAATTGGTCAGGGTTGACCAGGGCTCTGCAGTACAGAGCAGGAGATAACCAGGTAACTACTGAGGTAGTGATCCATGATAGTAGAATTACTGAGGTAATTGCTAGACAGTGTTAGAACCATTTGTATAGTAACACAGTTAAATGAATCTGGCTTCCCCATTGACTTTGCTCATCAGAAGGTTGCAATAGGTGATCATGTGACCCTAGGACAGACACTTCAACTGTCATAAATATGAGTCAGTTGTATGAATTTTAATCATGTGACCATGAGGATGGTTGTAAGTGTGAAAAATAGTCATAACTCACTTTTTTTCTGTGCCAACATAACTTAAAATTGTCAATAAATGAACTGTTTTTAAGTCAAGGACTACCTATACAACAAATGCACTGCATCCAAGTAAATTGAATTATTCATTTTTTTGCTTTTTAAATTATTCTACTGTGCACTGTCCAGATTCTGTTTTAATTGAAGTGTGTTTTAAAAATATTTTTAAGCCAGCAATTTTTCTTACTACTACAATTGTTTCTGCATAAGCAAAGAGAAAGTCTTGCCAAGAAGCTGAATATTTTTCTGAAAGACAATTGGATTAAAAACGTTAATGGCATTAGGATTCTTTCTTTAATGCCTAAGGACTTGAAAAGATTACGAAGAACTGAATTTTCATTCAGAAAATGTATTGGACAACATTTTAAGAATCTAATTTCTTTTTTCCATTTCATTTACATGGCTATTTAATAACATCCTTGTATTTTGTTTAGGCTGGTATCCTTCGTCTGAATCATCAGAAAAATTTTATTGACTCTGTTCAGCAAATGTCTGCATAATATACAAGCCACAGGCATCCAGGATGGAAATCAGGAAAAAGGACGATCTAGTTTAAGGCAAAAAATAAATAAATTATACAGGTAACAAGGAAGATCAGTGTTTTCAGGTAATGCAATGTATCCAACTGTGAAAATATTACTAGATATATGATGAGTCAGGGCTTAAAGTTATCCTGGACTCTGACCAATGTCAATGATTGAAAGCATTCCTAATTATTTCAGTTTATTAAAAATGCCCAGATTTCAGATGACAAGCCTATAGATGAAGACAGCTGTAATTTAGGAGGAAATGAGGTTAAGAAAATTTTCACGTAAGAAAATTTACAGTTTGGTAACTATGTTCTGAAAACAGCAAATAATGATATTGTTTTGCTATACTCTGAGTACTCTAGAATCCCATACAATCTTAGAGAGGAAGCTGTGTCACTAGGGAATATTATTTCAGTATATTCATGGGAAAAGGCTTTCTACAAGAGAATTAGAATAGTGCAGAGACCAAATATGATCTCTGAACCTGGAAATTCCTGATTAAGGTCTGATTTTTGCTGTTGACTCAGTGTCATTTTGGAAAAACTAGGATTTTTTTTTAGCTGAGTCATTCTGTGTCTATCATATGCCATTACAGTCCCAATAATTATAGAACAGCAATTGTTATCAATACTATCATATTATTACCACTATTATTATTATTTACATATGCACACCTGCCTAGCACGTAGAAAGGATTCAATATGGGCAGATCCCAATCAGGCAATCAGGTTTTCAATAAATACAACAACAGTTTGTACTAAAGTTGCTACAGAATTAAGTTATGGAGGTCCAGCCAAAGGAAATTCATGTTAGCGTTCCAAATCATCCATCATAAACTGGTCTAATGTTTCAGGTTTTTATCAAGACAAAAAAACAAAGCGAGCCAAGAAATAGAGACGGAGATAATGCAGATCTCTTAAATCAAGAGATTTAGGAAATCAACAAATTGCAGAAATGGCTTGGTGTTCTGATGAAAAATTCCCTCATTTTTATGGGGCACTCACTGTTGTGGTGCAGCCTAGCCTCATTGCCATATATTATTGCCATATAATGGAGGGAGAAGGTGAAAAAAATTCTTCACATGTACATGTGAAGAAGCCTCCTTGGGCCAGGAGAGTTGGTGTTTTGCCTTACCACGGGCATCAAATTGTTAGTTACTAAATATTAAACCTGAATTTAAATAAACTCGAGATTATATAGTGCAAATTGTAGCATGGGTAAGAAGGTATGGTGCTATTTTTATTGATTCTGATTTTTTTTCTCCCTGGCCAATGACAGTAACCACAAACAAGCATTCAGCATGTGTTACACACTGGGGCTTGTCATTACAGCAACTGGACACTGAACTGCAGCTCTCTGAACTGCTTCCAAATGTGAGAGAGGCGTGGGCTCTGGTCTGGACAGCCGATTATAACCTTTGAAAGGGACTTTTATTCCTGTTATTTCTTGCTAAAAATGTATAGAACTCTCCCATTTAAAGAAGCATCTCCTTGGTGGTTTGAAAGGTAGTCTATTTGCAGAATTCCCACCAGTCCAGATCTATTGCTTGGCCCTGGGTGTTCAGAGTCATGATTCTAGGAAAAAGGTGGCAGTAGCCAATGTGATCCCAAAAGTTGATTCTGAAAAAAGGTGCCCAAGCATTCAAACCATCAGCTGCATATCATCTCCAGGAGTTCCTTTCAGCAGAATTTATCCCTGATGCATTTGTCTTTCTACCATAGATGTTCCTTATTCACTTGAAATAAAAGTTCTGTCTCATGTTCATCTAAATTCATGTAGCAAGGATTGAAAAGGGTAATGTAAGCACCACACTGAGAAAGAGATACGAAATTTAACAAGAATACTGTATATAGTAATGGCAAAATGAATAGCATATACACATAGGTCTGATCACATTCCAACAAGAACAGCTTCTATATGTAAGACATTACGCAGCAAGGCAAATATAAGCATTTAGAGTATGGTTTTTAACAGGAAAATGAATTCTTCAAAGGACTGAAGAAGTATCATGAAAAGTGTAACTTTACAAATATTCTATATCAGTTGGAGTACAGCAAAGGGAAAATGACAAATGAAATAGTTATCTGTAATGTTTTTGGTAGTTTTTCTTCTTTGTCCTTTTTAAAGTGGTATCTAAAAATAACAAGAGCAGAAACTTTGTCACACAGCTCAGAGTTTCAAAAAGATCCTTAAAACCTTTTTCCTTTTTGTTAAAAATAATGTATTTTGGTTTTTATGGGTAGTTTTTTCAGGAACACTATCCTGAAAAAACACTAACTGTGTAATTGCTATAACTTCTTTGTCCACTTACCAATATATCTTTGTATCATTTGTTTTCACTTTCTTTCATTTTATTCTTTTTATTTCTTCATTTTCTCTCTCTCTCTTTTGAATATTAACAATAAAAATATATTCAGTCAATGGACTCTAAGCAGTAAAAAATGTTTGGAGGAAAATATCTGGAAATTGCATAGGAGCCAGCTCCAGCCAACTGAGGAATTCGAAAGCATGCAAATTCAAGTAGATAAATAGGTACCACTTTGGTGGGACAGTAATAACATTCTGTGTGCATAAGCATATAGTCATGCTGGCCACATGACCACAGAAGCATCTTCGGACAATGCTGGCTCCCTCAGCTAGGAAATGGAGATGAGCACCATCCCATAGAGTTGGTGCAGGGGAAACCTTTAGCTTTTATTTTCTTTTTAGGATGTTATATAGCTGTTTTGGAACGTGGTGTCTCAGTGGCTAAGATGCTGAGCTTGTCAATCAGAAAGGTCAGCAGTTTGGCGGTTCAAATCCCTAGTGCCGCGTAATGGAGTGAGCTCCCGTTACTTGTCCCAGCTTCTGCCAACTTAGCAGTTTGAAAGCATGTAAAAATGCAAAAATGCAAGTAGAAAAATAGTTACCTTTGGTGGGAAGGTAACAGCGTTCTGTGCGCCTTCGGCATTTAGTCATACTGGCCACATGACCACGGAGATGTCTTCAGACAGCGCTGGCTCTTCGGCTTTGAAACGGAGATGAGCACCGCCCCCCAGAGTCAGGAATGACTAGCACATATGTGCGAGCGAACCTTTACCTTATAGCTGTTTTGGTTGCTAGCTATTTTATTTATTTATTTGAATTGTACAGGGTAGAAGAGAACAGAGACAACCTTAAAGGAGTAAGCAGCAGCTGTTAGGAAAGCATGAACTGAATGTGGAAAGATAAGGAGATTTGAGGAAGAAACTGTAATGTTATGTGTGAATGACCTTGGGAAACAGGAGGAAGACTAGGCAACTGGCACCCAAAAGATAGCCACAGAAGGAGAGAGGATTGGGAAGCAGGCACACTCAGTAGGCACACACACACACACACACACACACACACACACACACACACACACACACAGAGTCTTCTGGAGAGTAAAAGAGGGAGAAATATTTCCACAGTTGAAAGACTCTGTTAATATACTCTTACAGTAAAAATTGCTAGTTAGTGCTTCTTGTCTGGACTACCTAGAAGAATTAACAGAAATCAAAATAGCCCCATCTTGCCTCTCTTTAATACAAGTGGGACGGAAACAGAAATACTGTCAACCTTTCAATGTTCTATTATTAATCCCCCATCCTTTGGCCCCAAAAGAAGCACATTCACCTGACCTGTGCAAACGATGGAAAAAGTGACTGACACCATCTCCACTTGGTGGTGGCTTGACCAGCCATCTCAGTACATGCAGAGTAACACGTATCTGGAAATTGTAGTGTGGCCTTTGGCTCCAATTCAACAAGAAGGTTGCTGCACCCTGGCCTATAAAAATAGATGTAAGTTTAATATTTTTGGTGGTGTCTGTTTCCTCACTTGGTCTACTTGAAGGACTGTCACACAGATATATTGATAATTCAATGATTGCAATATCATGTGTATTTACATAAGAAATCTCTTGAAGTAAACATTACTGTCAAAGGAAATTCAATTAAATTTGTCTTTTAAAAATGGTAAAACCAATTGTAATGTGCTATTAGCTGTTTCACTGTATTTTTTATTAATACTGCATCACATCCAGGATGCTGTTGTTTAACTTTTTTGATGATTTCTAAGCAGGTTGACTTCTTCAGGATACTTAATTTGAACCCAGATTTATCCCTAGAACTAATGACAAATTAAATCACAGAGGACTCAAGAGTCATAGTTGCACAATTATAATAATTTGTTAGGAAGCTATAGCTAGATAGATGATAGCTAGCTAGCGACGGAGACAGACGAGTTTGCAAAAATTATAATGCAATAGAAAAAAGTGGCATAGAAAAAAAGACTCAAAATTGAAGTTAAAATGTCAGGTAGCGATGATCTTTTCAAGCTTTAGATGATGATTCTATCGTCTCTATGCTAAAGGAGTGTTACATCATTGCAATAATAATTCGACTTCAAATTTTAGATGACAAAGATAACGATTCTACAATCTCTGTTTTAAAATACTTGCAAAGCTCTTAGAGAGAATTGGTTATATTTGCTATAGTCTTCTGTCTGTATATATAGTTTTAAGACCCTTTAAAATGTTATGGGAATTGCTTCTGATAGTAGTACCCATCGTAGTACCCATCTTAAAGATCTTAGGAAGATCTTTAAGCCTTTGATTCCACGGTAGTGCTTACAGTTGCTTTTTACGTCTGGAGGAGGAGGAAGTAGGAAATTGCTATTGTCGCTACTATTGCCTCTGGCTTTCAGGACCACAGCTATGGCAAAGAGTTAAAGTCCATCTCCTTCATTCCATGGTTCACTTCTACCCAGAGGTTCTCACAGCCACTCTTTACTTTTTGAAAACTGATGCAATTACTAATTTTCCAAATAAGGTTAACATTGGATTTGGTTCCAAGTCTACCTCTCATCTGTTTTTTTTTTTTTTAATAAATGTGTGGTTTTGTCAGACAGTCTAACCATCGAAGGCAAAGTCAGAAGGCCCTGTCTTGAATTGAAGTGTACATCTGCTTTGTGGAAAGTGCCAATTTACCATGTATTAATATCTAAGTACAGCTGGTCTTCACGATGGGCTGTTCCATGTAAAAGAGAATGTCCCTCTTGAAAATCACTAGGTTAGCCAAGGAAGCTATGTTCCGTTGGTTCAGCTACTCATTTGTGGGTTTTATGTAAGAACACATGCTAAAATGAAAGGCAAGAGGATTCATGTATCTGGAGAGAAAAACTAACATTATAAAAATGAAAATAACATATTTCATCGTATGGTAGCTTCAAGAGAAAGCTCAGTTACAACAGATGTTCATTGCTATGAACAAAAAAGCTACAGTGGGTAAAGAGGGATAGATGAAATAAAGCTTTTTCCACAGGAAAGGTTCTGGCTTTTCAATTTACTCTAAGAAACATAATCTAAAACAGCCTGAAAACTGATAAGCGAATAATTGATATGATGATTGTAATGATGGCAGATTGTCACTTTCCTTCACTAAGGATTTGCACTGTCGGAGCATTTAGTTATTACAGAAATTGCTTTGTTAATGTAAATGTATTTGTAATGTTTCTCTTTGCTTATGTCTAAGTCATCCATTCTAATTGTGTGACTTTGTGGCTGTAATAAAATGTGTATCATCCATTGTTGGAGATTCATCACAGAGAGAAGTTGAATGTCAAACATGTCTTCAGTTGGAGGGATAATGTGAACAAGAGAAATGATCTACTTCTATCTGAAGTACTAATTGATGCATCTCTGTACCCTTTTTTATGAGGAAAAAAAACCCCTATGATACTTGACTGGTCATTGTAGCAGCAAGATTTATAAGTAGTCAGTTAACATAAACCAAAAGTGGACTTTACCCTCAGTACATCTCATCACAAAAACAGGATAGAGAAAATCCTGTAGAAACTATAAGACATTTGGGTAATGGTTCCATATATTTTACAATCCCATATTTTTTTAAATGGGTATGGGCAAAAAGAATCAGCAATGGTGGGTTTAATCCTTCCCCATCTACCAAATTTCCCTTGCAGGGTGTCCAAGTTAAATAGAAAGATCAGAAGTTAGTAAGAAGACAGCTCTTGAGCAGCCGTTCCAGCACAAATGTATGAATACAGGATAAAGTAGTCTCTTCCACTACAATTGATTCACCCCCAATAAATTCTCCCACCTCTAAATTTTACACAAAATAAAAAAGGCAAATGTTTTGGTGCAAATAATACATAATTTTAGCTTCAATAAAACTAAGCAACAATTAATTTGAGCATAGGATAAGATGTTCACTCACTCTGTCATTCATTCATTCATTCATTCGATTTCTATAGTCACCCATCTCAGTCTATGATTCTGGGAGACTTATAATTTTTTTTAAAAAAATTACAATTTAAACACTAAAAACATTTTAAAGCAATAAAGAACAATAGAAACATCCAAAATAAATATACATTACAGCTGAGATACTTGTCCAGTTAGCAATACAACCCTTGATGCATTCAGCACTCCAGACTTAGGAACATAATCAGGTTTGTGGGCCTTATGAAAGGCTGAGAGGGTTGGGGCCATTCTAATCTCTGAAGAGAGGATGTTCCATAGAGCGGGAATGAGAAAAGCTTATCTTCTAGTTCCTGACAGCCAACATTCTTTGGCTGATGGGATCTGCAGCATGCCCATTCTGCTACAGTGGGTCAGATGAGTAGAGACTCTCAGAAAAAGGCAATTCCTTTTACAAGTATTGTGTTACAATACTTGTTTTACAAGAAGAAGATCCCAATCAAGCTAATGTTTCCAAACTGAGATATTAGCACAACAGGTAGTGATGGCCCCAAGCTGAGATGACTTTAAAAGGAAAATGGATAAATTCATGAAACGTAGTTATGTCAAAGGCTATTGGTTTACAAAATTCAATGTTACCTTCAGGTTGGAAGCAAAAAAACGCTCCAGACCTCAATTGCAGGGAAACAATAGAGGGAGAGGAGTATGATTCCTCCCTCTGCTTTATGAATTTGAGAGGGATTTAATGAACTACTGTTACAACCTAAATATTGGACTAAGGTGTACTTCAGAAAATCTATTCTGGTGTTCTTATATTTAAATGGTCATACTCTAGTGTGAAATACTTTTTTCTATATGATACTCTTGACTCTTGCTGCCAATTGAAATAGAAAATATTAGGAAAAGTAGAGCAAAAGTGTGATAGCCTAAGACACCTTTTTATGCAAATGTATTGTCAAAATGTGTATCTTTATCTTAAAAACATATAATATTGGTTCCCCAGTTAATCTGCTTTGAAAATTGTTCAGAGACTTAAATGGAAAAGGGGAACACTAATCAATTTTCTCCTTATCTCTGATCCTCTTTCACACTGTTCTGAAAATCCCCAAATATTTCTTCTAATAAGAGGTAAAAGGAGTGATGTGGGGATCCCATCTGTAGATCACTTGTTTCAGGATCCAATAAATATATGACTGACACACCGACTTACTATTTTATCTGTCTATCTAATTACATCTTCCCATAAAATAAAGTAAAGCTGGTTTAACTTTAGAAAGACAAGCATTAAATTACTCTCTGAAACGTGTTAAGTAAAGGCAAAATTTAATGAAAGGAGAAGTTTTGAACAGAAGAGAAGAAAATACCCTATACATTTAACATTGTACCACTGAGAGTGCTGGTTTAAATGAATCTTTGTTAGAAGATGTTAGTCTAAATAATAGGAGCTGCAATGATGTGTGTGCATTAGGATAAATGGGTCAGTGGAATATTTAAAACACAGTACAAAGGGAAGAAACAAAGAACTGGGACAAATATTTGAAGACATAATTATTAATCCTGAATAAGATCCATATATTTTACAGTACATGTAGTCCTCAACTTACAACCATTCATTTAGTGACCATTTGGATTTACAACACTAAAACAAGTGACTTACCACTTGTCCTCATACTTACGACCATCACAGCAGCCCCATAATCAAATTTTGGGTGCTTGGGAACTGGGTTGTTGTATTTATGACAGTTGCAGTTTTCTGGGATCCTATTTACAATCTTCCCAGGGGACCTTCAGCAAGCGAAGTCAATGGGAGAAGCTGGATTTGCTTAACAACCACGTTATTCACTTAAGGACTATGGCAAAAGGTGTGCAATTGGGTGTGACTCACTTGATTACAACCAGACCCAACTGTGGTCATACGTCAAGGATACCTTTATTTATAAAACATTTCTTAATGACTCAGTTGGCAAACTATATGCGAGCAACCTTTTAAGATGTTATTTTCATGCAGAAGAATGCCAATCAAAGACAAAACAAAATGGAAAACAAAACGTTTATTTTGTGCAACTGTAATGTTTAAGGTGTCACAATACCATACAGGACACTTGGTACGATAGCAGGGTGAATAGATTAAGCCATTAGATTGACTTTACATAGTTCCACAGGTAGCCTTAACAATTGCTAATTAAGTATGGTATAAAATTTCAGTCCCTGATGAACACAAAAAATAAAAGGCTTCTGGATTATGGTTCATTCCTTTTTACTGCTCTTAAAAAACTCTCTACAGAAAGCTGAAAGAGGACTATTTTTGAACACCTTTGAATCTTCTGCAGGTCTGGAGGGAGAGAATGAGAGGCATGAGTTATCTGAACTTTTAAAGGAAAATAGGTTCTGGAATTTCTTTCACCCAACTCAATTGTGTTGTTTGTAATGTTTGATGTAGTGTATTATTATTATACTGATGTCATGCACACTTTGCAATGTGAAGGAAATACTTGCACCTGTCTTCTCTGTCACCTTGGAATCAATGACTAGACTTCTATCTTTTGAGTAATTCTGTTAAGATCCGTTATTTTTAATGGAGTTGGACCTTTTTTTAATGCATTTTAGCGAAGTTGCATAGCATACAGTATAGTTTCCTATACTTACATCTGACTTCAAATAAAGATTGGAAGAGGGCAAATTGTTCAGTAGAAATCTCCAGGAAAATTAGCCCTAGACTTACAATGAAAACCATTTTTTCTTATGCATAAAGACAAAAAATAAAGAGAAAATAGACTGTTACATGAGCTACAGAACTGGGTAATAAAGCTGCAGTTCATCCATAACAATAGTCCATGCTGAACAGGAAGCAAATGAAGAGGCGAAAACCCAAAAAAGTTTTTTAAAAAGTTAAGATCTTAATTCAGCCTGACTCATGAAATATTTTGGACTGCAGTTCTCACTCTGCTCAGCCAACACACCCATTTGCATTTTCACTGGGGATATTGGAAGCACTAATCTAATCCCACACATCTACCAAAGCGCCCAATGGTCTTGCAAAGATTCAATTTTATTTTACCGCTCCACATTGACATTTGGCACTCTTAACTGTGCTATAATAAGGAAAGAAAATTACCACAAATGAAATCTGGGCAAGCAAGAAAAACTAAGAAAATACCATAGAAGGCTTTGGAACTGAATGGATTAGCAATGATGTCACCTGGAGCTTTTCTACTTGCAGATCAAGAGACATCTCAGAAACTATACATGGAAGGCAATGTTGCCTTCAATTCATTCCCAACTAGAGTCAGCCATGTTTCCTAAAGTGGTATTCCCTGGTTTCTTCCAGAACAAATTGCATCATCTGGTCCATCTATAGTTCATTTTATCGAATCGGGCAAGGATTGACTCTGTGCTTATTGGTTGCCTAAGGCTGCTGCAGTCACATCAACTTTCTTTGTTCCTGGCCATTGGTTGGAAAATTGTCCTTTGGCAACAAAGAGAATCAGGGCAAAAAAAGGTAAACCATCCAACCTGCCAGAAGATCTTGCAGTGGTCCTGGGACTTGGAGGACATCCGTGTATGTGTCTAGTGATGGGTAGTGATTCTTTAGCCACCAGTCCTCTGAGACTGGAGAGCTTTGGGGACAAGATAAGTGGAGTGGAAGTTATTATTTATATTTAGCCCAATGATAAAGGGCCTTGGTGGTGCCACGGATTAAGAGCGCTGTACTTTGTAATTAAGTATTCAGCTCCCAGCTGCCTGCAATTTACCAGTTCAAATCCCACCAGGCTCAAGGTCAACTCAGCCTTCCATCCTTCCAAGGTAGGTAAAATGAGAACCCAGATTGT
>JANHJO010005585.1:223909-235131 GCA_032468235.1 Pseudoxyrhopus heterurus | reverse complement strand
CTCCTGGATTAAATAATAACTGTCTTGGACACTCACAGTGTGAAAGAAAATGACACGCTCTTGAAAGGATGAGGCTGGGATTTCCCTGCCAGAGGAATCTGTCAAGTTGGACTCCGAAGCACATGCTCTTTGGCCATGTCTGTAGAGCAGATGAAACTTGTAGAAGGCGACGTTGTGGGTGGGCTGCTTTGAAGACATCCTGGAAACAGCTGTGACTGGGACAGGCTAGAGAGATGATATCTGCCCAGTTTTTAAGTAACTTCACTGCAAAGGGAGGGCCTCATCTTCGAAGATTGAGATGCTTGGACAGCCATCTACCACAACTATATATCTGCAGAGGAATTTGCTTGACCAAAAGCTACAGAGAAGTAGCTTCCGATCTTCTTTACAACGTAAGTCCAAGTATTCATTTTATTTTTTATGTACAATGTACACTGAAGGTGGCATTTAATTTCGTTGTACGAGGTGCAATGACAATAAAGTAGAAGTAAAGAAAGTTCACCTCTTCATCTCTGGTTGTTGTGGTTCCGCAGCGCGTGGTGGATTTGGCAGCTGATTCTGACTCCAAAGAAGAGACAGAGACTGTGTTGGAGCAAAGG
This sequence comes from Pseudoxyrhopus heterurus, assembly GCA_032468235.1. Classification (NCBI taxonomy): domain Eukaryota; kingdom Metazoa; phylum Chordata; class Lepidosauria; order Squamata; genus Pseudoxyrhopus; species Pseudoxyrhopus heterurus. The sequence goes on along the minus strand of JANHJO010005585.1, from coordinate 234,532 downwards.
GAGGAATCAGCTGCTGACAGCATGCCAGTAGAAACTGGTCCCTCTATGAGTCAGCAGGAGCCGGTTGCTGCTGAGAGTAGTGGGGAGGAGCCATTAGCTGATGCAGGTGTCAGAAGATTACTCAGCAGAAGGCAGCAAAGAGTGCAACGCCGGAAGGGGAGAGGCCGAGCTGCAGCTGACCTCTAATTGGACCACACCCTAGAGGGAATAAAAGGGGTGTGGTTGAGAACAGCCTCTGCAGGAAACAACGTACTCTTCTAGTGTAAGTTTGATCTGTCTCTTTGTCTGTTGGAATATACTTTCCAATTTCAGCCTTGGCAATCTGTTGTATTGCAACCTGGTTTCAAAGCATATCTTGGAGTGAACTTATCTTTTTGGCATTCGGCCTGGACATTGTTTATGACTCAAGTTGGACTAATTGGTAACCAGCTGTTTTATTTTATGCAGAAGAAATGCTTATTTAAGTTTGGTTTGATATTTTATGCAGAAGAAATGCTTCTTAAGTTTGGTTTGGAATAAAAACTATAATATACCTTTAGCTGGTGTCGATCCGGGTGTTTGGCGTGTGGGACAGAACAGCCGCTTAGGACTATCTTGTGCTAGATAGGCAGACATATAGGTTTCCAAATAAATAAATTTGAGCAGATAAACCAATGGGCTTAGAAAAGGCCATTGTACAACTGATCGGTGCCAGATTTCACAACATCTGATTGCCAGTTACACAAAGGTGACCTTTTTGCCACATTTGTAGATTTTCAGACCGCTTTAGATCCCACAAATAGGGATTAAACTTTGATAAAAACTTGAGGCCTCTTCAGTAGATTGTTGTCCCGGTTCATTTATCAAAAGTCTTTATGAAAGGAAGTAGTTGCAGGTAAAGTATCATTCACAAAAAAGATACTCTTTCAATACAAAGCAAAATTGGGTTCTATTTTGGCTCCATTTTTGTTTAATTTTTATGTTAATTCTCTGATTTCAGTATTACACTACCTTGTATCAGTGCTTCCCATTTTTTTTTGTTCATGTTAGAAAGTCCTTTTTACCCAATATAGGTAAAACCCTTTAAGTCAAATTAAATGACGTTGTAAATGGGTAATGAGTTTGTGTGTCATTATCCAAAGAAAAGTTGTTTTTTGCCCAATTTTAGTTAATTTATCCAAATTAAATTAATTTGAATTTAAAACTAAATTCAGGTTTAGGAAGCACTGCTTTATATAAAGGTCATTAATTCTGGCCAATTGAAAGGTGCCCTAGAAGCTGGCAAAATATCTTTACAGACTTACTCAAGCTAAAGTAGGTGCATTGATAATACTTTGCTTTGATGTGGTGCACACAGCAGCTTTAGGAGGCCAATGTCTCGGAACAACTTTACTCATGTGATCCTAGAGAGGAGGAAACAGTTATTCAGGTCCTAATTTACCTTCAGAATTCTAGAGACACACTTTTTTCAGTTGTTATATTGATTTTGGTACACTATCCATGTAGATTGGCCTCCTTCATTTTTCTTTATTCTTTATGGCTCGTTTATGGCTGATACAAATCATGAAATAAGGTTGCAATATTTTTGCTATGTTGCTTACTAGCCGTGCAGTAATATATCAGGAGTTAATCTGTTTATTCGGATATATTGATTTTAAATTTTGTATTTTGAATTGTATTATTTCTGGTTGATTTCTGATCATAGTACATTAAATATATACATATAAATGCATGTGACAGTGGGGGAGAGAGAGACGGAGGAAAAGAGAGAGAGAGAATGAGAATATATTTATGCATGCACTAAATAGTTTCATATATCCAAGAATTTGCAGCTTTTTTTCTTTTTATTAGTTTTGAGGTCAAGCCATGCCTTTTTACCAGAAACAGAGAGCAGATTCTATTGTGCTGTGTAATAGCCATGGAATGCTGAAAGTCTAATAGTTTATAAAGATGTCTGTGTATGTGTGTGTGTGTACAGAAGTTAGGATAATATGCCGGTAACATGTCATCTTTTTTCTCCTTCATGCAATTTACCATGGTGGAAAATAACATAGGTCAGAAAATAACCGGGACAAGTGTTGCAATTGGGATGTGAATTAAAAAAAAAATTCTTATAAAACATATCATTTTGCTACTTGATGATGGACTATAGAGTTTACATTGGACAACTGCTTGTGGGATTCATTTTGTGCCTGATTACAGGAGCTGGTTGTTTGGTATGTCTGCTATTTCGGCTTCACTGCACTCAACTGTCATCAACTGAGATGTCAGATTTTGTGCAGTACAGTGACATCAGAGTTTTGAAAAGGACTCTGAGACCACTTAGGAATATTCTCTGTCACCATGTTGGAATCAGCCATTCCTGACCTCCCTTGCCAGAACCAACTTCTCAGGTTAAGCATGAAACTAACATTCTCCTATTTCTCTCTCTCCCCTTCGTCCATCCTTCATCTCTTGATTCTTACTCTCATGCCTATAAGATCACTATAAGGTACTTATGCAGAGTTAAGCCCACTGTATTTACTATTGTAGTAACTTCTAGCCATTGCTGAAGTAATATGAAATTAGTCTTCATATTTCATACTATTGAACAATAGTTCAGTATTCTCTAAGATGCTATAAATCATGGGAATCCAATGTTTTGGCTTGCCTGGGCCACATTAGTGAAGAGGAATTTTCTTGGGCTGCATACAAAACATAGTTAATGTACAGTATATAAATTAAAGAAAAAACAGTGTTAAAAGTTTACAAAGATGTGAAGCCAAATTACTAGTTGTCTAAGGCTGCATGGGGTCATGGGCCACAGTTGGACACGGCTGCTATAAATACGGAATACGGACATACGGAATGAAACAACGTCTCTTTGCTGGTAGATGGTTTCTGATAATGGAGTTGGAGTGATCATTTAAAAATACTGATAGTCCTCGACTGACAACAGCGCATTTAATGCAAGGGTCCCAAATTGGTGTCATCACAGCGTCGTCACATGATGTATCGGGACTGCTAAACTGGGCATGGGCATGACCCGCGTGTGACGCATCCGGCCCGCGGGCCGTGAGTTAGGCAGCCCTGGTTTAGTATCTGTTCAAAGTTACAATGGCAATGAAAAAAGTGACTTATGACCTTTTTTCACACTTAGGTCCGTTGCAGCATCCCCCATGTGATCAAAATTCAGGTGCTTGGCAACTGGTTCATATTTATGAGGGTTGCAGTGTCCCAGGGTCATGTGATTGATTTTTGTGACCTTCTAATAAGCAAAGTCAATGGCGAAGCCAGATTCACTTCACAACCACGTTACTAACTTCACAACTGCAATGATTCACTTAACAACATGGCAAGAAAAGTAGTAAAATGGGGCAAAACTCACTTAACAAATGTCTCATTCAGCAACCTAAATTCTGGGCTCGATTGTGGTCGTAAGTCAAGGACTACCTGTAGTTTCCTTCTGTCCTATGAGCATCCTTTACTTACAAGACCTAGGTCATTTCCACAAACGATATATAGCACTATACGCCTTATGCACCTGAAGGGTCTCCTGGTCTAAAAAAGAATGCAACCAACACACAACATGAATCTCTGCAAAGGTCCTCTTGGACATATGAGCTACTTGCTCTTTCATCAGGACCTAAAAATCTGGTAGGGCAGAGTTGAGTGACAAGCAATGGTGGGGAGGTGGGGCAGGGGAATTGACTCTTTAGCTGGCATGTTGAGGTTGGATTGAGTTTGATGGAACGTGATGATTAGTTTCATAGTAAAAGAAAAGGCGAAAGGCAAATGCTAATGAAAAGCAATATCTTTACTTAAAAAAATAAAAGAAGAACAGTATAAAACCTAATACTGACTACATATTCCATATAATTACTCAGACAGTCAGGCATGTGTCTGCTCAGGTAACTTTCACTTTCTTCACATGAGACACTAAGGAACACCCACATTCCTTAGATTAGGGTAAGATGGAAACAGCCCAGAAGCTTCTCTGCCAGTTTAACACATCGTTAGCCAGTGCCAGCATATGGTGATATGGCAGGTATCCAATCCTGGGAACTGGCCCATGGGCTCACAAATATAGGCACATCTAAAGACTTCATCTTGAAGCAGCAGAGAACAAACCACCTTCTCTTTTGTTTTATCACACTCTGCTTTCTTTTCAGTCAGTTTCCAGCCCCAGATTATGGCAGCAACCACATCACTGAGGAAGTATCACAGCAGGGGTGGGTTTCTACTGGTTTGCATCGGTTTGCCTGAATAGGTTGTTAAGGTCAGCCCAGTTTTAGTGAACCGGTTCGGTCGGTTTGTGTAAAAAAAAAATTGGGAGGGGCCCTCCCACCCGCCTGGATGCTATAGCTACCTTTATTCATTCTGTTTGCAGCACAGCTGATCAGCACAGCAGCATGCCTCAGCTGTTTTTCCGCCTTGTTTCTTTAGAAAACAAACTTCCTGTAGAAGCCCCTAGGCAGAAAAACAGCTGAGGTGCGCTGAGGCGCCAATCAGCTGTGCTGCAAACAGAGCAAATAAAGGTCACTATAGCATGTGTGCGGGTGGAAGGCCCCCCCAATTTTTTTTTTTTACAAAAACTGACCGAACCGATTGTTACACCAGTTGAAACCCACCCCTGACATTTAAAAATGGTCATCAAGGCATCTTCGTGCTGTGGTTATGGGAGATGAGAGTGAACCCAAAGTCCATCATGTGCATAATGTGCTGCCATTGTCTCATGTATTTGTTCATGGCTCCAAGAGGAGAGCTGCATCTGCCACATAAATCCTGCTAGCAAATTCTGTATCTTTGCCCTATTATATTGCCTCTTCTGTGAGCTGAACGCTTGAAGTATCTTTCCATCCCTTAGTGCCTTTTGCCAGAATTTTTAAGACAAATGGGACTGCAGCTATCTTTGTTTTAAACCATGTGCTACATCTGTCGGAGTTTGTTAAGAGCAGTATAAACTAAGGAGAAAAATCTCGCCAGGAGCCCTAAAGGTTATAATTTAACATCACTATTGCTTCAAATGACTCCACTTTGGCTGCTGTGTGCTTCAAAATAAACCAAGGTTTCCTTGGGAGCATGCCACGGTCCTTCTCTTTTGACCTCCATTAATCACTCTTTCATAAACCCTAGCAAGCATCTACTAATGTTCTTCGAGTGGATCAATGTTGCTACGTACTCAACGACTTCTAAAATGTCTTAATCCTTTTTGGTTCACTAAGTTTTTTACACTCTGTTGTAATTAGTTTTGTCGTTGGATTTCAGCAGTGGGACTGCAGAGATTTCCAACATCTGTGAGATCGCTTAAGGAGTTCTGTCCTGCATGCTGTTACATGTATAAGTAGCCTTATTGCCTTTAGAGAGGGCATGCCTGGCCCCGTACACTACACATCAAAAAGAAATGAATTTATAAATTACTTAGAAATGCAGCAGTGTTTTTTAGATTTCCTGTCTTTCCCCTGTGCCTTGCAGAATGTATTTTATGTCTTTTCCGCTGCCTTCTCATCTACTTTGGGTGTAGGACAACACTATACTCGGTCTGTGTGACCTGGAATCATTCCAGAGCTGAGGCCAAAAATCAGAATCAAGGAATCCATGCAAACCATAGACCTGGTTGCTCAAAGAACATAACCTTGAAGTTTTGTTAAACAGCTCTTTCTCTCAAGGATAGTCTAATATTCAACTTGAGCTGATGGGAGGGGTCAGTGCAGAACAAGATGCCGAGAATGTACTTTAGGTTTTTGGATTTTATAGCTCAAGGTCATAGAACCTCCAGCCTTCTAGGGATGGCTAAATTACAACTCCCAGTAGCCTCATGGTAAATGGGGACGGATGCTAGGAGCAGTGGTGTCAGCAGTGTCTGAAGAGTAGCTTGCTCACCATTTTTTGTGATATTTCGTTGTGTGAAGTCGTTGCATACAGAGCCAAAGGATCTCTGTTCTAGTCTTGGTAGTTTTGGAGAAGGTAGCAATGAAAGATAATCAGAAGAAATAGGAGCAGTCAATTGGAAGTTTGAAGTAGACTTAACTTTAGGGCGTGAAAAGAATTTTTTCTGTCATCCAGATATACTAGCAAATATATAAGAAACGAAGAAATATGAACCTCACAAAACAATTTTCAAAGATGCGAATGTAACCGCTTGGTAAATTGTTGGTCTGGAAACATCCACATAGCTGTTCCTGATCATAAAATGTGGAAGTTAGGTAGTTGTAAGTTATTTCTCATGTTAGGGAGAGCATACGACCAGTTTATGTTGTAGCTACATATACAGTACAGCAATATAAATTACACATTGATAAATTATTATTTCTGTTTGCCTTGTGCAGTTCAATATTTATGGAAGCAACTAATATTTTTCTTCATTGTTTGAATTTACTGATTATAAGAAAACCTCCATGAGAGGAGAATTTTAATAACCCTGAATTAGTAAACTCAGTAACTCTTCTGTGGCTGGTTTTGTTACAAAGTCAGGAATGCCAACTATTTCCTTCTGGAGTGTTAAAAGGGTTCTATTTTATTCCATTCTGCTCCTAGCTAGTTCATGACTAGTATCAATATAAATGTAATCTAATATTTGAGTAGGGAGGCAAGGACAAGGCTTTGGTAACCCAAAAAATATGCTTAGCCACAAATATTGTAGAAGTGCCTTCCTGCACTCATTCATCATTCCACACTCCAGTAAAAAGAAAGGTTATAGCAAACTATTTGATGCACAGCTCAGGAATGCACTACAAAATAAACTGACATTTTCAATTTGACCTTAGGGAGCATTTCTTGGTGTTCCATCTCTTTTATTTTAACACAGATTTATACATTAAAGATACAATAGAATCACTATAAATTGTTGTATGTTGGCAAGGAGATAGCTAAAGACCTTGAATACATATTTATATGCTCACAATCAGTATTTGAAGACATATATTCTTTTAGCCTTATCTTTTCCTGAGTTACTGGAATTTCTTAATCAATGCTGGTCTTGCATTTTTAATTGCTACCTTTCCTATACTCCTCTCCTAATTCATTGGTGTTTGAGTTCAGATTAGGGACCTTGTTGCCTGATATGCTAATGTCCTGAAAATAGATATTATCAAATGTTTCTTAATTATTTGTCTTGTCAAATTCCCTTCAGACACTTCGAACAAGAGCTAGTAGTATCAATAGCTTTATATAAATGTAAGGATCATTCATCATCTCACATAAATATACTGTGTGCATATCTTTTGGGAATGAGAGATATTTGAGATTGAGAGATGTTTGAAAGGCTTTTTGAGAGAAATGCTTTAAAATGTTTTAAACAAATTTTCAAAAAGATAATGTTTTTACTTCCTTCAATTTATGATCACGTTCAGGAAACTGACAGATTCCCAAGTGATCATCTCCACATGATTTAATAACTGATTCATGAGAAACGGTTATTCTAAATTTTACTCGGTTCCACCCTCCGTTTAAAAAATTGTATATGAGATGCAGAGGGTCAATAGGATTTGTAATATATGTTCTCCGGGACATTTATTAGAAGAACATTTGCATATTTCTATTTGAAAACAAACTAGAAGAGATGTAAATTACATAAGATATGAGGTGATACATCACACATAGATAAAAACAGAACACTGTAGATTATTTTTCAGGGGAGATTACAAAGGGAGAATGAATGGACATCACAAAATGCAATTTCTGTTTTTTTTTTCAAATTGGGTGAAACTGGTTGAAAAACATTTAGAATCTTAGATTGGAATCACACAACTTATAATTATTGGAACATGAAAACATCAGTTCTTCTGTTGTAAATCTCCAAATCAATGAAAATTAAACTCTGATTTGCCCACCAATTTTGCATGTAGATTTAGCATGTAAGGAGCCAAGAGAAACATCATATTGAGTCATTTACTTTTCCAGATAAGGTTCACACATTGCATTAAAATGGCTTATTATATAAACTGTAATTAGCTGGGTTAATTCGACCTGCTAAGCTGAATGATAAGTTTAGGAACTAGTGTGTGGTGTAGCAATTAAGATGTTGAGGTAGATAGGATTGGGGAAAGCTAGGCTTTAGAGTACCCTCAGCCACCGAAATCTGGGCCAGTCACTTCCTCTTAGCTGGATCTATATCACAGAAAAAAGTGATCTTATGTTGCCTTGAGCTCCTGTAAGAAAAGTAAGATATAAATAAGTACAGTTTATAGCTATAAAAAGATCATGTGCTAAACCAAAACTGAAGAAGCAGCTCCCTGACAAATATGATTCATACAACCTTTTAAAATACTACTAGAGAACAAAGTACACTTTTGGATCAGTGAATACCATTTCATGCGATCAAATGCAGCAACCAAGTCTAATTCGATGATCTTCATGTCTGTATTAACTGTGGCCTGACAGGTTGCCAAGAATATTGTAATAAATTCCAGTTCATCTCACTGTTTGCTGGGAAAGTAATCGGTTCACTCATTATATCCCTCTAATTACTGTTCCTCAATTCTATCTTTTTCTTATCAATGATCTATACTTTCTGCAGCAGAATGCATGGCTGGGGAATTCTGAGAGTTGAAATCCACATGTCTTAAAGTTGCTAAGGTTGAGAAAAACTTCTCAATGGTGTTCTAATGTAGCCGGAAACAGAGAATTAATTGGTGCATGAATTAGTAAGGTGGAACCCTTCAACTTCTTAAAGATTTGATTTATTTAGCAGCATCCTAGAATTACAAGAAATCTTTAATGATCATCTTGGGTGGTTTATTGAATTATACCCTGAACCTTCCTGTTTCCAATCTTTTTAGATGAGACTTTAACTTCTTGAGCTACCTTTTCCCCCAAATACCACTTTTTAAAGAAAAAGCACATAGTTATATGTGATATATTTTAATATTTTCATTTATTGGAGGAATAGCTTGGGATGAAAGACTGGTACGTACATTCTGCACCAATGAATTCATCACTAGAAGGGGCCAGCTAATCAACCAGTTGACTAGCCAGTCAACCAGGGGTGGGATTCAAAAATTCCAGCAACCAATTCTCTGCCTGGTTGCTGGGCGGGCGTGGCCACGGTGGGTGTGGCCTAGTCAGCCTCCTGCACCACGGTGTGGGGGGGGGCATTTTCACCCTCCCTAGACTCCAGAGGCTTCCCTCGAGCCTCTGGGAGGCTGAAAACGGCCTTCCCTGGTCTCCGGAGGTCCTCTGGAGGCTGGAAATAGCCCTTCTGGGAATTCCGGAAGTCGTTCTAATTACCGGTTCGATGAACCAGATGTAAAATTAACATCCGGTTTGCCCGAACCGGCCCGAACTGGCTGAATCCCACCCCTGTAGTCAACTAGTCATCTGATAAACAAAAAAACCCGAGTCTCCTCAAGAATGACATAACCAAATAAGGAGGAGAAAAGGCCTTTATAGAAGGTGTGGCCCAGAATTGATCTTCCTGGTGTTAACAGGTTTCAGTGAAGAAGAGAATTCAGAGATATAATTGTTGTGTTCTGGGCTGAGTTGCTCAGAGTTCTCCACATCTGTGCCCCTCCCTTCCAATCAACAACTTTATGTTACAAGGAATTAGTATCAGCACAAGTCTTCTTTCTAAGTCCCAGTAGACACTTCTAAGCATTAACTTATTAAAAACAGGCATGTTTTTGTCTTGTTAATAAAAAATCGTGTTATTGATGAGCAATGTACATCAGAAGCACATTAGGTGGGCAGTCACCCAGAAAGGAAACAATCATTTCATTTCAGTGTGTGGGAACTCTTTTCTCTTTAATGAGATACAGAGTTTGCCGTTTCTCTGGATTTAGTTTGAAGGAAGTGATTACCCACCTAAGAGCCAAAAAAGTTCTTTGTCAAGGAAGCTGACGCAGTTAAGATAAGTGGGATGTGTGAGAGAGTGAGGTTGTTAGAAAACTCCAAATGGCCTTGACTGAATATGGACTGGAGACTATTTAAAGATGGTTCCCATGGTAGTGCTGGGTCCCACACATCTGTACACAATCATCAAACTGAGTATTTTTTGGGGGGGGGGTAAGAAATCTAGTGCATCCTGGAAAATACAAGGAAAATGCAGGCTGCTACAGAGCCATGCTGAATAAAATTGTATTGAATTGTCTTGGTTGCTGTTTTCCCTCTGTTCTGATGGGGAGTTTTTTTATTATTATTTAGTTATCTGATCGATGTTTGTATTATACTAGCAACTCAGAATCGCTTTGTGTATGATGGATGACTATATAAATCTAACAAATAAAATAAATCATCTCATTCGAGATAATGTCACTGTGACCTCAGTTGCCCTGTTCATAATGGATGGTGTTCAATGTAAGCAGTCCAAGGTTGTTGACAGGAACTTTGGAGTGGTAAGCTCTATCAAGAGTGTGCTTCCAATTTATCCAAGTGAGTTAGAGTAAGGATGAGCACCTCTTTGCAAGGGTGTAGTTCCATCAGGAAGGCAGTTTGGTGTAGTGGTCAGGGCACCAAAACTGAACCTAGAAGTTCTAGTTCTGCCTTAGGCACAAAATCAATTATGTGATTTTTGGATTGGTCATTATCAGTCCTAAAAGAAAGTAAAGGCAAACCACTTCTGAAAAACCTTGCCAATAAAACTGCAAGAATCTATCCAGGCAATTGATAGACACTGACTTGGAAAGATGGATGGATGGATGGAAGGAAGGAAGGACGGAAGGAAGGAAG
>JANHJO010005585.1:200581-212142 GCA_032468235.1 Pseudoxyrhopus heterurus | reverse complement strand
CATTAGCCCTGTTACCAAGCCATGTGACATCCTTTACACCCACTCTCTAGAACTGTATAAATATGTCTCCCATTCTGCTATGCTTATCCTCAGTTCCAATATTCACCTGTTTAGTCCTAACCTATGATTGCTTATTGCTGTATTATGATGCTACGCTAAATAAAGAATTTCGTGATTGAAACCTCCTGGCATCCTGGTAGTGCTGTTGCTTAAGGTGGGCACGATGCCACCCTTGTAATTTCAACAATCACTGAAATGTGAGCCAGCAGAGTGCTGCAGCTGCTAAAAAAGCCAACACAGTCCTAGGCTGCATTAACCGAGGACTGGAATCAAATCACATGAAGTATTAGTGCCACTTTATAAAGCCTTAGTAAGACCATTCTTAGAATCCTGCATCCAGTTTTGGTCAGCATATTAGAAGTGTAGAAGAGAGCAACAAAGATGATTTGAGCGGGGGGGGGGACACACGGTTGAAGGCTAAAAAATGTGAAGAATAGTTGCAGGAATTGTCTAGTTTAATGACAAGAAAGACTAGGGGGTGAGATGATAGCAATGCTCCAGTTTCTGAGGGGTTGCCACAAAGAAAAGGAGGTCAACCTGTTCTCCAAAGCACCTGCAGGTAGGACAAGAAGCAATGGATGCAAACTAATCAAGGGGAGAACTAACCTAGAACTAAAGAGAAATTTCCTGACAATTACAACAATTAGGCAATGGAACTGCTTGCCTTCAGAAATGGTGGAGACTCCATCACTAGAGGTTTTTAAGAAGAGATTGACCAGCCATTTTTCTGAAATGGTATAGGGTCTCCTTCTTGAGCAGGAGGTTGGACTAGAAGACCTCCAACTATTTTATGCTACTCTACTCTGTACTCTACTCTATATTCTACTCTACTCTGTTCTAAACTGTGGGCAATGATGCCTTGATGTGAGACAAGTGGCATGTTTCAAGATTTATTTTCTATTTATTTTCTTTTTACTTATTTTGTTAGAAGCACCTTTTTTTTTTTTTTTGCTCTCGGACAGATATTGGTAACAAAATATAAATATTTCAGGGACCTCGAGGCCATTTGCCCATCCCTGCCCCTATGAGAAGTCCATCTTGCCACCAGGAAAGAAATAACATCAACTCAAAAAAATTCTACTGCCCTTTTTTGGAAATCACAGCAATCATGTAAAAGTAATGCCACACACACGATCTCTATTTTTGTTGCTCACGTTTGTCAGTTCTACTTTTCATAAGAACTTCCCATTTCAATTGGAGTTACTTTAGTTGCCCTTTATTGAAGTTGAAGTTGGTGATTAACTCAAGCAGCCCTTAAACTCCAAGCTGAGGTCTTCTGGCTTCTTTTTAGTGAGTCATTTTCCCCTTTTCCAGACAGTGTTAATGACTGTTCTCACAAGACTGCATTTTTTCCCTTGGTCAGTTGTTGAGTCCCACCTATATCATAGAGATTTGGGAGGGGCATTAAACCTCACAGCAGCAGCAAGATTTTTATAGGTAAATCAATTCCGCTACATCCTAATGCGGTCTCAGCCTGGTGCCCTCCCAAATGTAAGGATACTTTGTAGGGAATGGCTGATCTAGCACAGGCTACTTTCCTAAATTTTCATTTATTCATCAAAGTCAGGAAGACCTTGCTCATTAAATATTCCCTTTGAAACTTGGAGCAAATTCCCAGTGGTAGCTAACATAACAGACTGACTAGACTTGACACGGAGAATTTCAATTAACCAACAGTAGTCCTTTTCAAGTTCTCTCATTAAAATGTGCTCAGACTGAAATATCAAGCACACTGCAAACAGAAACGGGCCTACTTTCTGCGTTCAACTGTCTGCGTCTGCATTTATGCAGTGATCCCCTACCGTTTTTACAATAACACAAAGAAGAAAGAAATAGTTACTGATCAAAAAGCACGTAAGCAGGCAAAGGAACACTTTGGGGCTGGAGAAGCCCAAGCAGAAAATAAATGCCAGCAATACTTGCATGAATCAAATGTAGATTTTGAAGTACTGTACCAAACAATGGTTTCAATAGAGTAATGTGATGTTAGATGTGCATGCATATAAAAGATGTAGCAGGTACAGAGGAGAATAATTGATTAGCAGAAAAATAAAAAGAGATAAGGAAAATATCTTAGAGAGGGGGGCAAAATCTTTTTTGCATTATTCTATTGGATCTGTTCCAAGATTCTAATTTGCCTTATCCAACTCCATATGTCAAATCTTATGTGGCACCCAACTCTAGAACTGTAACTCATTCTTATAATGAGCTTGAAGGCTTCAGGTAATATCAATGGAAAAATTGTGATATCCCTAAAAAGGACAAAGTTGGCTGTTTTCTCTTTCTTTTGGTCTTTGTTTTTCAGATTTCAAGGGATCTGGGTGGGAACAAGAGGCTTCTAGCAGGCTAGTGAGTCCCGCTTCTACCCACAAATAGCCCTCCTCCTCCCATCACCCAAATGACTTGGAATCACTCAACCAGAATTAACTGGCAAAATGTCCCAATGTTGGTGCAACCGGGAGCCATAGTTTGGGAGGAGGACTTTCTTTTTATTAATACAACCCACGATTGTATAATTGAGGACCATTTCCCCCCCTAAATTTCTGCAATTCAAGTCTTCAAGTCCTAGAATATGAATGATAGGTTGCTGAGGAAATAGATGTGATATCAAGCCAGCTGTTAAGTGATGAGATGTTTTCTGTAGGTGTCTCCTTGTATTCACTTTTGTTCCCAGATTTTTGGTTCCTATGTTTTCCGCCAGTGGACAGTTGCTATTTTTTTATATAATCTTGAAGTTAATCTAGTGAAGGCCCATTAAGTCAATGAACTGTCTTCACTCCTAGAAGCTCATGCTCCATTCAGCCCTTATATCTCAAAGTGGACAACCTTCCAGGCTGGGTAGAACATACTTTCCTATCTTCTGTCCACAGTACCCCCAGCCCTCAAATTATTATTATTATTTTTTTACATCTCTGAGATATAAACTACAGAAGTTGCTACTTTGAAAGATGCAGTATCAGCTCTTCCTTACTGGAAAGTTTCCATGGGCCTATGGGGAACTACAAGAACAAGCTTCCCCTTATTGCTTCAATTATTGTAGCATCAGAACAATGATGGAACCATAAGGTAAGAAGAGAAAAAGATCTGTTTCCTTGGTTCCAAAGGAAATCATGTGGGAAGAGGGAGATTGAAAACATCCACTTGTGCAAACATGTGAGAAAGCAGAGGCAAAACACGGAGACTAGTGAGAAGGAAAAACCAGAGGATCTGGGAGGTCAGTCCACGCATGAGCCAGCCAATAAGACTTGCCTTCTCAGTACAGATGGGAAGGACAAGAAACAAAAGAAGAACAACCAATCAGGTCTTGTCATGGCTGTAAGCCAGGCTAAGTACCAGTCCAGCCCCATTGCCAACCCTCTGCAAATCAGACTGCAAAAATGTTGAAATTGGCCTAAGAAAAAGCAGGAACCAAGTGGGAGATAATCAGTTTAGGCTACAGTGTGGTGTTGCTCTTGGTATTCTTATTTCTGAATTGGGCTGATGTGGCAATAGATTAAAATGAAAATGTAATTACATTCTCAAAGCTATGAACAATCTGATCCTGTCAGAAAGTGGCATTTTAATTAAAGCATGGTAAAATTCACTTAAAAAAGGAGTAGCTCTGTTGCTCATGTTGCCTCCAACTGTTGTTTGAAAAAGCTTCTTTTTGGATGATGTTTGCCAGGTTTGGTTACGCTCTTCAACTCCAGCCCCCAATATTTTTTCCTGCCTTACATTTCATCTTAACAGATGCATTCATGCCCTGCAGCGGTCAGATGTATAAGCGGCTCTGTTATGCTGATGTTGAGATTGTTTATGTACATGTGGAATGGGGGGCTGGGATAGGAGTAATCTTGATATTCCTTCTTTCTGCTCTGCAACTTCATGTTTTAACCATTAGTAAATGACCATGAAGTTCTAATTTCCTCCCAATATCTTTGTTCAGCCTTGGTTCATGGTTAGTTCCTTCTAAGTTACATAGCAAAACAAGAAAAGATAAATTGAGTATAAAGGACACACTAGATTGCTTTTTGGAATGTTTGATTTTTAAAAGAAATCCTTCAAACAAAGACACCTTCAAGTCAAACTCAACTAATGGTGAATGCATCCAGTTTTCTTGGCATATGTATTTTGCTGTTGCCTTCTTTCTCTCCTTCTGTCTCTCTCTGTCTCTCTGTCTCTCTCTCTCTCTCATAGATAAAATAGTAAACATAGAAAAAAATATTTCTCCTTAATATGCTAGATTTCTCTCTCATCACATACTTTTGAAAGAGAGATCCGTAATAATGTGATATTCCATCACAACCACAATACTCTAGTTTACTTCAAATGTTCTTTGTACAGAACAAGCAACAAAGAACTTTAATTAGAATTGCAATGAAAATCAAAATTACTTAACACCTTGTTGATAAACTAACTGCTGGAGTTCACGTTCAATGCAATGTTTGTTTTGTGCTTCTCACTCAAGTTAGACTGATTTGTCCAAAATATCTCCATAAAAGTATCACCATCTCTTGAGAATATTTGGTAATGGTGTGAAAATACTTCACATTACTGGAGAGGGAGATATGGCAATGTCAAAGCTAGTATTATATACTGCATTACTTCTCTGCTGTCCATGTAATTATTTTCAGCAATCTAGGCTCGATATCTTAATTTGTCTTTAGACAAGGGGAAACGTGAACCTTCCAAGATTAACAGTTCTAATCTGGTAATGCTTTCCCTCCTAAAGTTAAGAATTGCAGACCAAAGAGAAAATGACAGAAGAAAAAAAACCACAAGAGAAGATTCGAACAATTCACGAGTAAGAAACAGCATGTGGAATCCACATCTCAGTATTCTGAAATACCTTTAAATGGAGCTAAGTACACAAGACAGTAACTAGTGAGTTTTCTAGCAACAACAAGGCAGTGATTACAATATAATACCCTTTGCTTTTCTGTAGTTCCCATTACATATTTTTTTTACCTGTGGTCCCCTTGAAATACCATCCTAGGGCTGCCAAAGGACAATATGGCCCCCAGTTGAAAACTGTTGGATAAAGGTACGAGGCTAGAAACCAAGAGACCACGAATTATAGTTCTACTTTAGACACAAAGTTGGCTGGCTGACTTTGGAGCAGTCTTATTCTCACAGTAGTGGGAAGAATGGAGTGGTACATCACTTCTAAAAAAAAGTTCCCCAAAAAACTAGAGTTACTTAGCCAGGCAGTTGTTAGAAGTTAAGACTTTTGTAAGAGACTTTTGTAAGAATATATTGACCATCTAGATATCTTTGTCTGTATCTATCTCAAGAGTAACAGTAATTTTGTTTTAGGGGTGCACACGTATGTAAAAGCACTTTTACATCAAGTTTTTGCACCAGTTAAGAATCGACTCTAAATTTGTCCAGTCTCATGATGTTGATTATGCTGTAGAGGTGTGTTTGTGTATTGCTGACTCCGCTGCAATATATCTGACATAGCAACAAATCTAGAGGGTTTTGCTTCAAGTCCTCCAGCTCTCCTGTTGGTTAGTGCTTTGACTCCCTCTGTTCCCTTACTTTTTTCTCTTCTCACACTACAGAAGTTCATCTACTGTAACTGTGTTTTCCATTTGAGGTCAGTAGAAATGAAGACAATTATATTAACTTGAAACTGGAAGGGGTAGGGACACCGTGATATGGAATGATCTGAAGAACATTAAGCAACGTTAATATTAGACAGATCCACCATTCAGAAAATCATTAGAAACTTTAACTATTGGTGGCCATCCAGATATCCACAGTTATCTTTTCTAATATATTTACTCTCAAGAGGAAACAGAAAGGAATAAATATACAGAGAAGTGAAAGAAAGAAATGTTAGAAAAAACATAGGTGACTCATTATTACTTCTGATTCCGCCCAATATTTGTTTGCCTAACCCATTAACATCTCTGATATGCAGTCCGCTTATTTTTGTTTAAAGGAATGTCATTAGGTTTCCCCTATTTAGAAATTATTATGGGAAAATAAAATCCAATACATTTCATTTTTAAAATGTGTTTTCCAATTTCTGCAGGCCTGAGATTTTAAGTCATATCAGAGTGTGGTATTTTTTAAAATTGATACGTGCATGGAACTTATAAATATTCATTTCTTTTTAAAGGAGTGGGTACCCTAATTTTGTAGAGGATGGGGGGAAACTTACTAGCAAACTGAAAAATATGTGGGGTGAGGGCCAAGTTAAGGGCCCATATGTTAGAGTGCCCCCTGGTGAAGAATGCAGTAAATTATATGCTTACAAAATCAACCAAATAGAGTTTGTGATTCTAGAACTTAAAACATAATTTACACAGTTGATGATTAAAAAACTGACTATTTTGTGAGTATTTTAAAGGTGTTGGTCCAGTGGAAGAGACATTTGGAAAACCTCCTGCCTCTTTTCAATATGTCTACTAGAAGCAGTCTCAATTTTTAAAGACAATGTCCTCTTCCACTTTTGCCTTTTGGAAAGTTTTTAAATACTGCTTTTATTTAAAATTTTACTTCATATCCAAAATCAATTAAATTTCTTTAACCTTGCTATGACTGCACATAGAATTTACATTTATGAGTCACTTTTTTCAAGTTTTCTCTTACTCTATCAAGTGATTGCTTGATAGGCTTTGGATAATGCAAATTTCAGGTACTAAAGTATAGGGATGGGTACTGTACTGTACAGTACTGTATTTGGTTTTGGGTTTTTGTAAAAATTAACCCCAAACTATTTACATAGTTTGAGATTTTCAACATTTGAGATTTTCAACATTCAAGTTTGGATGGAAGTGAAACTTATCCATTATCAGCCTTCCCAGATAAATCAGATGAACTAATTTTGCTTGACCGTAAGACTACATTAACCAAATCTTGCATGTCTGAAAATACAGATCTTCCATCATGGTTTTTAACAGCCTGATAAATTAGGGTGGGGTGGATTCTTCCTAAGTTTCTTTCTCTGACAATTAAGTCAATGGGAATCCTCCCTCTCTTGTCTGATCATTCCCTAGGCCAGGGGTCTCCAACCTTGGCAACTTTGTGGACTTTAACTCCCAGAATTCCTCAGCCAGCTTTGCTGGGAGTTCTGGGAGTTGAAGTCCACAAACTCTTAAAGTTGCCAAGGTTGGAGACCCCCTGCTCTAACAGGTAATCCTCAACTTACAACCGTTTGATAGTTCAATGTTACAATGGCATAGGAAAAAGCGATTTTCATCTGGTAGTTGCACATATTCGCAGCATCCTTATGGTCACATGATCAAAAGCGGGCGCTTGTCAATTAGTATATAACTTACGTCTGCAGTGTCTCCGGGGTCCCGTGATTATCATTTGTGACCATCCCAGAAAAGCTGCCAATCAGCAAAATCAACGGGGAAGCCAGATTCACTTAACAGTCGTGTTATTAACTGAACTGCAACTGATTCACTTAACAACCATGGCAAACAAGGTCCTAAAATTGGGTGTGACTCACTTAACAACTGCCTTGCTTAACCACAGCAATTCTGGTCTCGGTTGTGGTCGTATGTTGAGGACTACTGTAATTATAGAGTCGAATTTTGGGGAGGCGGTGATAACAAATCAAGTCCTCAAACCCTTTATGTCAGGGATTTGTTGGCAACTCTAGGGACTTCAACTCCCAGAATTCCCCAGCTGGCTGGGAATTGAAATCCACACACCCTTGTAAACTTGTTAAGGGTGAGAAACACTGAAACAGAGATTCGGTGAAACTCACGGAGCTGTCTGCTGGCAATCGTGGTTTTGTGTTTCATTATCGTGTTGGAAACCTGAGGAACCAGTTCAACCGCTTTTGACTCAACTTAAAAATGTAGCCCATTTGTTCCTGTGAACTGTACCCCAAATGTTTCCCCCCTCTTCTCTGTGTCTTAGGAAAGCTGCTTGGGTGGCCTCTTTCTCTGGGACCCATGGTGATAAGTGAAGGTTCAAAAGGGCCACATGTATCCTGGCATCTAGAAAACTACCGTAGTGTCTTGGAGAAAAGGATCAGAGCTGTGTTTCTCAACCTTAGCAACTCTAAAAATGTGTGGACTTCAACTCCCAGAATTCATGCTTGCTGGGGAACTCTGGGAGTTGAAGTTGACACATCTTGGAGTTATCCAGATTGAGAAATACTCGGTTGAAACCTGACTTCGATCTGTTAGCTTTTTTGGGGAACACATTCCTAGCTGAGGAAGACATTGTTTTAGCGTAAGAACCAAGAACATCACTGGAATCAAGTGTCCAGAAAACATGGAAGGAGACAGACGATTCACAGAGAGGAATCAATGTCTGCTTTGTGATAAATCATGGTCAGACTAACTCCATGGTTTTTGAATATGTCATACCTGACTAAGGTTCACAACTAGCATGTTAAGCCCAAAACCCCAGCTATAATTCTTGAGTTCACCAGCTTTGTTAAGTTGTATGGCTTATTGTGAAGGGTGAATTCTGATGACCATGGTAGAAACCTAGTTAGTGATTTGGAAGGTGCCAGTTAAGGTCATGAAATCTAACCAGCTGCTGAATGCACGTGTTGTTTTCTCTACTTTCGAACTCTTGGCAGTCGGCAGAATTAGCCTGCAATACTGCATTCCAACCACTGCACCACCAGGGCCCCTAAGTCACTTTTTTCAATGCTATTGTATCTTCAAATGCGCACTAGATGAACTGTTGTAACTCGAGGACTCCCTGTACTGCCAAGCCTTCCACTTGGAGGATGAATATCGAAGGATAATCCTGTTAAAATGGGGTGATAGATAAGATAAGCTTTCTCCCAGGAGAGCGTCCCTCTCTCTCTCCAGAGTGTGGTCAAAAAGATTAAGATGGCAGCCATGAGGGTGCAATTGAAGCTGTGTGTGAGTGACACATATAAAAGCAGGCGAAGCTTTGATCGAGCTATTGTAGCTGCCGTCTTGACTTTAAATTTAACCACATCCTGTGGTCAGCCCTCCTTCCCTGCTGCATCTTGCTTTGGGTTTCTTCTCCAACTTTAAATAGCATTGTTGGCAACCACAGCCAGCCGTTTGCTTGAGAGTTTTGATCTTCCAATTTTTTATTTTAATGTGTCAGCCATGCATTGCATTAAGGCCCTCTCAGATTTGCAAATAACCAAACTTTACTTCGTTGTTGTTAGTTGCGAAGTCGTGTCCGACCCATCGTGACCCCATGGACAACGTTCCTCCAGGCATTCCTGTCCTCTACCATCCTCCGGAGTCCATTTAAGCTCCTCGCACCGACTGCTTCAGTGACTCCATCCAGCCACCTCATTCTCTTTACTTTACTAAAGCTTTACTAAACGAAGCCAAATTGAACAAATACAAGCAAAGACATTCAATTGGTATGCTCAGCCTTCAAAGATAGCATTGAGGAAGAAACAGATTACACAATTAGGAGTCTTTTCCCCTGAACCGATGGCTGTGGGCTAAAAGAGGCCCAAGAACAGATAAAGATTTCTTTTTTCTGTCTTGATGTTCCCCCCCTCCCCATATAGATTTAATTCTCTATGGAGAACATCTGGTTCAAGAAGGCTGAGGTAAGTGAACACTGGCATATTGAAAAGAAAATCTTCCAGAATACAACACGTTGTTTGTCAGGAAACACCTGGCTTAATTCGATCTCATCATCACGGTTTAGTCTTTCTGGAGAGAACTCTATTGCTGTTATGAATTGGACGAGAAAGTAGACAAAACACAGGTAGTCTTCAACTTGTGACCATAATTGAGCTGGCAACTTTGGTCATAAGTTGAGACAGTCCTACAGTGGGTTACCACATGACCAGACTCAATTGTGGCAGTCATCAAGTAAACATTTTGTTTGCTATGGGATGGTTTTTTGCTGGAAACCAGTAGTAAACACTGGTTTCCAACAAAAATATAATAAACAACGGTTGTGTGACTGCAGGATGATGCAAACAGCTATAAATGTGAGCCAATTGAGTGCCCAAAATGCAGTCATGTGACCACAGGGGGAGGCAGACATTGGAATTCTGAAACCAGGTTATGTCCCATTCTGTGGTCCATTATAACTTTGGTTGCTAAGCAACTGGTTGTAAGTTGAGGACTACCTGTAATTGGTACACCAGATACATATGCTGGCCATGGCTAATTTTATTTTCCAAGAAAACAACTTTGAATCATATATGTGCTCCTATATGCGTTCATTACTGAAGTCAACCTTAGGCAACCTGAAGAGCCAAATTGTACTTTACGAATAGTAACTACCTTACTATTCGGTATGCTGGAGGTTGTAGCACCATATCGGAGAAGGGACATAGACATGCAGCCTGCCCTGCATATCTGAAATCAACTTGAAGATTTCAGATGTGGTAGAGATCACGTGGGGTGTTAGTACCACTTTATAATACCTTGGTAAGACCACCTTCGGAATATTGAATTCAGTTTCGATCTCCATGATGTAAAAAAGATGTTGAGACTCTGGAAATTGTGCAGAGAAGAGCAACGGAGAGGATTAAGGAACTGGAGGCTAAAACATATGAATAACGGTTGGGTTTGTCTAGTATGATGAAAGGAAGCAGTAGGAGTGACATGATAGCAGTGTTCCAATATCTAAGGAGCAACCACAAAGAAGAGAGAGCCAACTTATTCTCCAAAGCACCCGAAGGCAGGACAAGAAGCCATGGATGGAAACTAATCAAGGAGAGAAGCAACCTGGAAATAAGGAGACACTTCCTAACAGTTAGAACAATTAGTCAGTGGAACAACTTGCCTCCAGAAGTTGTGGATGCTTCAATACTGGAGGTTTTAAGAAGAGATTGGATAACCATTGGTCTGAAATAGTACAGGGTTTCCTACCTGAGCAGGTTGGACTAGAAGACCCCCAAGGTCCTTCTATTAAGTTGTCCCCTTGGAAGTGTTGAACTAAATCCCAACTGCCCATCCATTCTGCTTCTGCATTTGGAAAGAGAGAGGCCTCGTCTTGCATTCTCTCCAGGCACCATCTGTTAATCTCTTGGCTTGGTTCTGATTGAAATGGCCAATTCCTTGACATCCGTCCAGAAGTAAAGAGGAAAGCCTAGCTTTTTTTGCAGGTTCAGATTTTTAGCAGCTCTTTTTAGAGCCGGATGATTTAAGAGAGGTCATATTCACACGGGTTTGTCTACTGCGTCGAGCCTTTGCTTAAATCATGATTTATGGAATGAATTAACTGTGGGTAGACTTGGCCAACATGCACGAAGCCAAAACTAAACAAGATCCTTGGTGGTTTAGCGTGCTGGCCCATCCCTTCTTTTAAATTGCTTTCACTCCTTATTTCCACATGGAGCCAGGAGAGCTTGGGCAGAGGCTGTTTTCTCAGGCATAATTGTGATTTAAGAAGTTTTCATTTTCCCAACTACCTAAAACTCCTGGTTCGCAGTTCAAAGCGATCCCTTGCAAACCAGGTTGGGCAAGACTCACCTTTTCTCAGATCGGCTTAGAAGTCAAGACGATTGATGCACTCAAGAAAGCTGGCTGGGCCTGGGTGGGTACAGCCCGACAGCGACATAGGCCTGCAGCCACCTGGGGGCGGGAACA
>JANHJO010005585.1:76533-87472 GCA_032468235.1 Pseudoxyrhopus heterurus | reverse complement strand
GAAGGATGGAAGGCTGAGTCGACCTTGGAGCTGGTGGGATTCGATCAGCCAAACTGCTGATCTGCAAGTCTGCAGAGCAGTCTGCAGTACTGCGTTCTAACCACTTGAGCCACAGCAGCTCCTTAGTTTTCTCTGCCAAATCAATATTTGCTACTCATGCTTGAACATGGACTGGGCTCCTGTGGGAATAGAAAACTCTACATCACATCCAATTCTATTTTGCCTATACTTCAAGTTTTCCTCAATTCAGTTTCAGGTCCATGTTATTCCATGAGTTCAAAAATTCAAGAAAACCATATTTATTTTCATACACAGTTTCCCTAATATATATTCAGAGGTGGTATTCAGCCAGTTCTGAAGGTTTGGGAGAACTGGTAGCAATAATTTTGATTGGATCAGAGAACCAGAAAATACCACCTCTGGTTGGCCGATTGCATAGCCATACCCACCAAGCCATGCCCACAGAACCGGTAGTAAAAAAAAATTGAATCCCACCATTGATCAGGATACTGTGTCAGCTTTTACAGGTAGACCAGACAGGAAACACAATGAGATGAGCTCATTCTACTTTATCCTAAGTCTGCATTAATAGAAGCTTGCAGGTCGGATGGTTCATATCTCTCGCCTGTTTCTTTTATAGCCTGAGAAGTTAGGGGGAGTTTCTTTCTGAGTTTCTTTCTCTGTCCATCATGCAGCTGCAGGCTTGCCCTCTCTTACTTGATTAAAGGCAACATCAACCCTCCCCCCCATCTCTCCCAAGGTCATTCCCACACACCATTACATACTGAAAGACACGATAATGAAGATAATGAAAATAAAATACATCCTGCTTGGTTAGTAACCACTGATTGGCTTATCTTCTGCTAGTGACTGTTACCTGAAAGAAACAAAAACAAACCCCTTATTAAATTGAAAAGATTGTGTTAGATTTTTGAGAATACTTTGAGAGCAACATATGTGAAGACCATTCTTCCAAATACATATGGCATCTACTCCGGTATCAATTTGCCATTCCTTTGTAACTATTATATAAAGTTGCCCTGGCACTGTCTGACTCCAACTGATGTTAGGGGACTCTAGGGCTTGAGTAGACAAATTGAAAATACAAGTAATCTTTGTTCTGATGAAACAGAACTTCTACAAAGGCTGAGAAACTAGTTCTCTATATATGTGTGCCCTAGAGTTTAAGTCCTGAGCATCTTTCTCCTACTCTTTTGTAATGGACTACTTGCAATCTCCTCTCTCTCCCTCTCTTCCTCCCTTCCTTCAGCTGGTCTTGTGCACCTGGCCTGTATTTACAGTATGGTCATGTTTGGCCCCAGGCTCCTCATTTCCACTTTGCAAGCTCCAGCTCTCATAGCTGTGCAGCTTCGTAATGGAGTATAAAACTAGCATTTTTATTGACACAACTAGTTAGTTTTACTGACACAACAACAATGTCAGTTTCAAGTTAGGCCAAAGCTTCTTGCTCCAATCACATGACAATAGATCTGACTAAAAAAAAGATTTGATTCAAAAAAAGTTTCATCAGAGTGCATAGGGATTCAAATATAGTATCAGTTTGCAAACTTTTAAAGCAGCTGCATCTTTTTCTGCATCACATCAATTAAAAAAACATTTATTTTAGGTCTTATTGAAGCTATGTCCCAATGTTGGTTATTTGTTTTTTTTTTAGATTGTTTGTTTTATTCCGCCATTTCACAATTGTGTTTATATTTGTGATATTTTTAGAAAATGACTGTACTCACCTGTGAATGTTAACAAAACATGAGTAATAGCTTGGGAATATGTGAATGTTGATAAATGCAAAAAAAATATTCATTTTTATTCATCTAAAAATGGAAGAAATGAATATTGTTTGCAGACATTCATGCCAATTTATTTGAAAGTCTCGCCATTCACTCCTACTCACGAGTGTTAAAATTGGCCACATTTCCAATGTTTATTCAGTATACTCAAATTAAAGAAAAACAGGGTGTATATATGTAACTGATAAATGTGAAAGTGATTTTGAAAAAAAATCATGCCACAATATTAAGTTCAGACTACCATCCCATCCAAATGACATATTCCCAATCTTTCAGCTGGATGACAACCCTCAAAATGTTTTAACTAGCCTTCAACATTGAATGTGCTTCATTTCTTCTTCCTGATTGTCTTTTGATTTTGATTCAAAAATAACCATTGACTTGCAAACATTGGCAGCATGCCAGTCTACCTTATCTTTGCTTTTTCAAAAATCTTTTTTTTTTCATTTCTGTCTCCAGGGACCTCAGGGCAAATCTGGTCTGGCAGGACTTCCTGGTACTGATGGCCCTCCTGTAAGTGATATGTAATTTAGTCCATGTTATATTTTGGGTTAAAAATCATTTTGCAGTACTATGCTCATGAATTTCAACAAGGAAGTTGTTAAGTTCTGGGCGAAGAATGGAAGCTAGGTCTGAGTGACTTCTAACAGCTCTTTATTCAATACTGCCTGTAAGACAATTATAGCTCCCTGGCTGACATAGTTCCTTTTATAGGAAACTGCTCAGCCAAACAACCAATCAGGAGAAAGTATTTTCCCGCTCCAATAGAGGACCAGACTGAGAACTTCAACTGAAACTATGTATACTATATACAATACATAACAGAAGTTGCACACCAGTAGCTTGAAGCAGAACATATAAAGCTTATACAGTTTCGTTATTTCAACCAGATCCACATTTCTCATCTAAGCCTTTATTTATTTTTTAAAAAGGTCATTGAAATGGCAGATGAGAAATTGCACTGGCACTGAAATTAAAAAAAAAAATGCATTTGATTACCTGATCTGTGTAGGACAGATGTAAAATACTGGAAATTAACATGATAGAAGTTTTTAGGTGAAAACTTAAATTAAATTAAATAAACTGCTCTGTCAGTAAAAATGTTTCATTGTTTTTGATGTAAGGTTGAACTCATAGCTTTTCATAGCTAGTCATTGTGGCACTTTTCATTCCAATAATAAAAAAATTAATTTCAAAATGAAACAACAAAATTATTCTGCTTTTATGAGCTAGAGCATCTTTACTAAAACCAAAATGGTTATTACATAGATAGAAATGTGTTTACCAAACCAAAGTTTGTCTTTGCATTGAAAGTCACATGATGGATAATAATAATTATTTAGATCCAGGGATCCAATAAAAGCCATGATGATATCCTACACATCATGATGTCATTGTGCTGTGATGTAGATTTTGTAATTCGTGTTAGTTGGGCAATCGCACAGCACAAATGGCAAATGCTACAGAATATGTTGTCTGAAGAAGCTTCTTGGATGAGAAGCAAAATGTCTTCAAGGAAAAACAAAGTATTTTTGTCTCTTGAAAAAGCACCTTTGGGGCAACCATGATCTGGATGACTGAGAATCTCCATAGACATAATTATTATTTTCATTCAGGTGATGATGTAATGATGCAAATAATAGCAATTGTCTTCTACAGTAGATAACCCTGTTTTCAATATTCTCTTTACCTCTCACCGTAAAGAAATGGGAATAATGCATAATATGTGAAGTCAGATACTCAAAATTCCAAAGCTTAATAGTGAATCTTATGATTTGTATATATGAAGTAGAGCCAATGCCAGAAAGAGTATTAGACCAATTAATGTAGTGGTCAGCTTCACTGCATGGCATTTACAAGTTCATCCATTATGGTTTAGACTGTGATCCAACAAGGTAAAAAAATAATAGTAGATATATTATTGGGGACACTCTTTGACAAACTTTGTACCACCAGCTCTTGAGATTATTTATTTAGCTTATGATGAGAACTTAACAAAAGAGAAGTAAACGTATACACACAAACCTTCTCAGATAAGCAACATAGAGTATTGAATTTCTGTTTGGCTTCACATATGACTACTGGGCTATATTAACTGCCATCTTCAATTTTACACTGCTTGATTAGGCATCTTGCAAAAGGAGGTAGATATCATACACAGATAAAACCAATTTGTTACCAATTTGCACACCTACTATATTTATTTGAGAATACCTTTATTTCTGCAATAATTTAAAGAGATTACAGTGCCTGAGAGTATGGCATACAAACAGAAATGGTTATCCCACCCCATCTCTCTCACAATTACAAAGGAAGAGAAGAGGAACAAAACTTTAGGATCTGTGCTTAAATATATGCCATCATTATTTTGTGCAGACTTGCCTGGGCTGATGCCCTGCAGACATGCTAGCCTACAACTCATATCAGTTACAATATCTGTGCTGATGGCTTGATAGTTTAACACATCTGAAGAGTAGCACATCTGTGTTAAATCAGCCCTGATTTAATATATGTTTTTGCTTCAACATAATATAGAATTTGTGCCAGTTCTGCTGTCATTACTTTCCCCAGGTTATTTTAGTCTCAATGTGTTGAAAATTCTTTCTATTGATTCTCAGCCTGTCAACTAGACTTTGTAGATCTCTCTGAAGATAATAATGGGTACAGTGCAATCATATTCTGATCTCTTGGAAATAAATCCCACTGAATTCAGTGAGATTTACTTCTAGGTAACTGAGAATAGGAGTGACACATATATATAGCAATCCTTTTATTATTGCACTTATAAACAGAAAGAGATCAGAATGAAGTTGAGTTACAAGTTGGATTTTTAAGGGCAAACAGAAATGAAATATTTGCCCTAAAGTGGGTATTAAAAGAACAGAGCAAATGTAATGAGTAGGATGATACAACCCTAGTACAGTAGTACATTTTTACTCAAAAGTAAATCTAATGTAATCTTGCTTCTAAGTAACTATGTAAGATTACAACCTAAATTACACGCTGAATCTAATATTTATTCTTACATTTTGGAGATGGACAACAAAGCTAAAGATTTATTATACTCTTAACTTGCATGTGGATTTAACCCAGTGGGAAAATCTTCAGGCTATTGATTTGCACTGGCAGTAAAATATTTCTATTACTGTTTTCTTTCATCTTATTGTGCCATAACTTTAATGGTGTAGTTTAGTGTAATGTTTGGTGACAGATAAAAATAATCAATTCCTATCTTCCAGAGAAAACACATCAAATGGAGAAATACCTTACTTGCTTTTCCATTACCTTTAGAAATATTTGGATCTAAAATAAAAGAGCATCTTTGTTGGTTGGATATATTGTCGATACTAATTTCTACTTTTGAAGACAATCTCTAGATGCTAGTGTTATTAATGTAGCAAGAATAGCCTCATGGTGTGCTGGTATCCGTATAGAGCTAGATTATACCAGTTATTATTTTGAATTATTTTATGACTCTAATTTGTTTGTAGCCTAACATTATATATTATAGGAAATGTGATAGTCACCAAAATCTGCTTCCTTTCTCCCCCATTCAATTTTCTTTTTTCCTAGTGACAACTAATAATTTATTTTCAGAGGAAGCCCTACAGCAGCCTCCCCAGCCCATATGTAACATTCAAACAAATAAAAGGGTGAAAAATGTTTGCAACAAGGTGTATTTCACTCCCACTTTCCTATATATTAAAAGAAGAGTGGGAGTAGGAAATTATTTTTGCCATGTTATCTGGTTCCAGATTAAACATTTGGCAGGAAAGATAACTAAACAACTTGTTTCTAAATAACCTTATGTTCTCTTATATATGGTACCATAGAGTTACTATTTTAAAAGTTAATTTTGCCTTCTCCCCAAATTCCATAATACCTTTCCTAGATTCAGGGAAGTTTAAATTAAGTGATTATTCATTTTAAATAACTTACATATAGAATTCATTATTCCAAGCTGTAGAAATGGCCTAGATAAGTTTAAAAAGAGTTGTGAAGCAGGGCAAAAATCAAGATATATGATAGAAGCCCTGTTCCTTATGTTAGGCACACACAATCTTTGTACAGGGAATAGGACTTCAATCATATGGCTGTGTTCCTCCAACAAAACCCTGGTACATAGACTCAGTTGGAAGTATTAAAGATAATTTGCTCAGACAATAAAATGGAATTTTCCATTCATGATGTCTATGAAAGAGAATGCCAAGAGGACAGCTCTGGTTAGCCATTCTGGGGAAGCAAAATATTTCCAATTTGTTGGGTTTTGACCTGATGAATCAAATGAATTCATCTGATGTTTATTGAGTGATGTCATTAAAGGAAGATTTTGAGGCCAAAATCTAGGGATGTACTCAGAAGAAGCAACAAGTGATAAAAACAATAGCCATTATCTACCAGATTGTCCAAAGACCTCGATGACTTCATTGCATCACACCGTTCACTCTAAACCTACAGTATGTCAGTTCTAGACTGTGAATCCTTCTTAGAAGACCCTGAAAATAATCATTAGTAGAAATTTAGTAGAATTCGTCTGTCCCTAATCAGATCATAGATGCCAAGTTTCTGTAAGAGGAGAAGGTGAATATTTCAAGTTGTAATGTGCTTTTAAAATAATGAAAATACTAAAAAAATAAAATATTGTTTGAGAATAGGAATGAATCTATTTGTATGGTATTTGCACACTAAGTTTTTCTCCTCGCCTAATATATTTTGTTAATAGGGCCATCCAGGCAAAGAAGGGCAGTCTGGGGAGAAAGGTGACACGGTATGTTTACACTTTATACTTTTTTATTTTTTGCTGTAAAAAGTGTGTGTGTATGAATGAGTGTGTAATTAGAAAAAGAGAGACAAATATGGAATTATGTTAAATAAACTGTGATTGATATCTTGGACCATTAGAACTATTCCATTCACCACTGGAATCTAGCTTTTCACAAACTTTTTTTCTTCTACTGAAGAATATTTATTTATTTACTTTCTCCCATGCAATTCTTTTGTACTGTCTGTGAGTGGTTAACAAAAAAAAAGTGATAAATAAATTCATCAATTGGATATTCTCTATTTAAAGATAAAAGGAGAATGTTCAGCATAAAAGTGGTGGGAAAAAGATAATATTTTCTGTACTGTTTTGGTTATTGGCCATAGACAAGGATGATGGTAATAATTTCAAACTATTTATACTGTTCTCTAGAATAACCTAGTTTTCCCAATGCTTCTGTCAATAAACTCTTTAAATAAGGCATTAACTATAAATTCTCAATAAATTAGGCAACAAATCTGGCCAGAGTCATTTTGATATGAAATGGGCGGCAAATAAATAAAATAATAAATAAAATCAGAATGATTTTTTATTCTATTTTCAATGAGAACCCCACTTGTTTTTCCACTTTAAATTACTTTCAATAAAGTAAAACTTTGATTACTTCAAATGAAATGAACTTTAAATTACTACTCAACAACTCTATGTTGGCCAGGTTATATTGTCAAAATACATGTTACATTCACAGATGGTTAAAATTCAGTGGTCTGATTTTAAAATAAGTTAACACTGCTAGCTGAGCTGGATATGGTAGATAGAAGCCTGAACATGTATTGAACTACAGTGGTACCTCGGTATTCATCCTTAATTGGTTCCAAGAAGTGCAGTGAGTGCCAAAAATGATGAGTATCAAACAAATCTTTCCCCTAAGGAATAATGTAGTGAGTCACAAGGCAGCTGACACTGATAAGTTCTACCTTGTGCATTGAGAACTAAATAAAAGATGAATATCGAGACAAAACTTTCACATCAAAATGCATTGAGTACCAAATTTGATGAGTTTCAAAGCACTTGAGTACCAAGGTACCACTCTATTTACAAGAGTATGTGCCAACAGGTTTGAAAGAGAATGTTTTTACAGATTACTACATTAAAACCATGGTGAGGAACATCCGTCATCTAACTAGAGATAATGCACACAATATCATTACTGTAATGGTTTAGCAGAGTACAGGTGGTTCTTTTAATTTCATAATTCTTCCTTTTTATCCAATGTTGTTTTTCCACCCAACATTGACTATCCAAAATTCTAAGAGATCTTCTGTAACACACACACACACACACACACACACACACACACACACACACACACTAAAAACAATGCTTTCTCTTCCCTTATTAGAAGCAATGTTTCCAACATCTGCTAGTTTAATGTAGTAAAATATTAAGCAATCACATTTATTTTTTGTTTCTTTGCTCATATAACATGCTGTTTATGTAATGGTCAGTTGACCCTCTTATGTACAGTATGTAAAAGGAAGTATGTGGATTCTCAGTCCAGGTTAGAAGTGCCATATTTAGGTATTTGTGTATGGGTGATAGAATAATTATTTCTTCCTCCATTGACTTCATCTCTGACCTCCATCCAATCTTGTGTAAGTTAAAAGAAGAAGAAAAATATTGCAGCCAATGAGTTCCTTTTAATTTTCTCTTGAGGAATTAATGCTTCCAACACTGTAAATCAGGGGTGTCAAGGATGTGGTCGGATGCGGCCTGTGGGGCCATCCCGGTCTACCCAGTGTGAAAGGAAAGATCGGGCCAACGTAGCTGCACCCCAGTCTACTCAATGCGAAGAGAAAACATGCCAGCAATTTGTAGTGTCAAGCTGGCCACATCCACCCAATTGGCCATGCCCACCCAATTGGCCACACCCACCCAGTCGGCCACGCCTGCCCAGCCCCCTGAGGTCTATCACAGCCCTGAAATTGAGTTTGATAGCCCTGCTCTAAATGATAGTCCTAATCTGGAAATGTATCCTAGCATAAATAAAAAAGGAGAATCAGCCCATTTGTGTCTTTCTGTTAAAAAATATAGGAACTAAGGATAGCATGCCCAATACTATCATAGTATTTCCTAATGCTCATAAATTAGTATAAATAAAGATTTATTTGATGTGATTTTTAAAAATTGGGTATATTAAAGTACAAAATTGTCCCAAATAGCTATATAATTTATCATTCAATTTAGATGGATTTGCATGGCACAGTTCACTGTAGCCTTGGCTTAAAATTCGATATTTATTTCCCAGTACACTTGAAAAGCCTTTCTTAGTACAAGTTTTATTAAATAATTCCTCAGTTGACTGCCATTATGTACCCATTCACAATTTGGGCTTCTTGGCTGATGCAATATACAGGCAGTCCTCAATTTATGATCACAATGGATCCCAAAATGTCTGTTGCTAAGCAAGACTGTTGTTAAGTGAGTTGTGCCCCATTTATGATATTTTTTTGCCACAGTCACTAAGTGAATCCTGCATGTCAATATATGCTGGCTCAGGCCTATAATGAGTTACACTGACAGAAAAGCTTCTGTGCTGTTTCTGTTAGAACTACAGTGGCACCTCGGTTCGCAAACGCTTCTGTTCGTGACCAATTCGGGTTTCGACCAAAAAATCCACCCGATTTTTGAATCGGTTCATGACTCAAAAATTGGTTGGCAAACAAACACGGCACAGAAAGATTCCTTTCCACACCAACTTCCCCTTCCACGCACGTGCAGAATTGTCTGCGCATGCGCAGACAGTGTCGCTTCAGATCACAACCAAATCGGTTCGCAACCAAATCCAGGAACAGATTGTGGTCGCGAAGCGAGGTTCCAGTGTATGTAAAAGTTTCTAGTCTCCCTGTTCTCCTCACAGAGGAGAGGGAGGAGTTTCTTTTCCTGAGGTGATTCTACCTCTCTTCTCTCATGTACTTCTCTCTGAGCAGACATATGGCTGCATGTCTATGTCTATTTTGAATATTATGTAGTTAGTATTAGGTCTTATACTATTTATTCTTTATTTGATAAGTAAAGATACTGTTTATATTAACAATTTGCCTTTTGCGTTTTTCTTTTAACTATGAGGTAAACTGTCACATTACATTGACCTCAATCATTGAGCACAAAAACCTTATTTTATTCAATACTGCAGTTTTTAGGTGAAGCATGCAATAGTTAAAGCAAAGCTGGCTTCTTCATTAATTTTGCTTATTGGAAGCTGGCTGGGAAAGTTACCATTTGTGATCACATGACTGTGCAGCTGTAATAAACACATGCCAGTTGTCAAAACACTCTAATTTTGATCACATCACCATGGGGATGCTGCAGTGGTCCTATATGTGAAAACTGGTCATGTCATTTTTTTCAGTGCCCTTGTGACTTCAAACAGTCACTAAGTGAATGATCGTAAGTCGATCGCAATTGCCTTAAATTAACACATTTCTGGATATTTATGATTGAACCATGTAGATTATATTAACAAAGCATGTTCAAAACAGCAACTGCTGATACTTTTGAAAAGTAAATGGGTATCATCGTGTGTGTTGTCATAGTATGTGTATAGTGTTTAAACTTCACATAGCATAATCTAAATAAAATTCAATGTCTTCTAGGGACCTGCAGGTCCTCAAGGACCAGTTGGCTATCCTGGTCCCCGTGGTGTAAAGGTATGGCTAACATTATGTTTTTATTTGATAAACAACCAACCTAGCATTAATTTTTGCTAATCTGGTCCCTTGGCCATTGTCATCTGTATTTTCCCGTAGGGTGCTGATGGTGTCCGAGGACTAAAGGGTGGCAAAGGTGAAAAGGTAATTTGTTAATTGTTTTTACATTCTATTGCATAAAAAATCACCCCAACTAAATGGAAAAATTTAAGTGAAAAGAATGTCTATTATATTTAGATGAAAAATTATTATATGGTGGCTGAGAATTTGCCATAGTGGCAGAATACCCTCCTGAAATGTCTTCAGATGACCCAGTAGTTTCAGCAAATGGGCTCTTTCATGCCTGCACCAATCTGGCCCAAAGTTGCCAGGCACATACCTTGCACTCCTGAGACAAACACTGTGGGGGTCACAAATGCTGTCAAGCCTTCTTTGCCCCCCAAAAAGACTGCTGAACTCCACCACCCCCATCAACAATGTACTGTGCATGTGTAAAGGCCTCTGGAGCTGCTAAGGCAGCAATGGCTAATCCAGCCAATAGAGGCAAGGCATGCAAATCGGAGGCTCTCCAGCCAATAGAGACAAGGCATGCAAATCGGGCAAAGAATGCTGGGAATTGTAGGCTGCAGCATTCCCTGCTCAAGGCATACATACCCGGG
>JANHJO010005585.1:23038-35072 GCA_032468235.1 Pseudoxyrhopus heterurus | reverse complement strand
ACTGCAGATCAGCAGTTTGGCTGATCGAATCCCACCAGCTCCAAGGTTGACTCAGCCTTCCATCCTTCTGAGGTCAGAAAAATGAGTACCCAGATTATTGGGGGTAATATTCTGACATTGTAAACCACTTAGAGAGGGTTGCAAGCCCTGATAGACAGTATATAAATACAGTGCTATTGCTATATTACTATTTACAGCATCGGACTTTCCTTTCACCACCAGATACATCCATAGCTGAGCGTCTTTTCGGCTTTGGCCCAGTTGCTTCATTCTTTCTGGCACTACTTGCACTAGCCCTCTGCTCTTTCCCAGTAGCATATTGGACACCTTCTGGCCTGAAGGGCTCATCTTCCGGTGTCATATCTTTTTTGCTTTTTGTTACTGTCCATGGGGTTTTCATGGCAAAGATACTGGAGTGGGTTGACATTTCCTTCTCCAGTGGAGATAAGATAAGGGCATTCTTATTCTAAGCACTATCCTACAGTATTTAGCTTGACAAAAACAATCTTAAGAGATTCTTAAGTATCAGAATAGGCTGGGTCTTGTATTTTCTATTGTGGGGGTCTTAGTTAATAGTTTAACTTTTGTTTTGTTCTACTTCTGCTCGAGCAACCACATCAGTTGGAAGACCTCAATGGCAAAATAACTGCTTCAATAAATGAACAGATGGGGAAGAATGAGACTGTGTGACTTTATGGCATAATGTGTGGTTGAAGAGCAGGGAACACCCTCCACACTGAAATGTAGGCAAAGAGATATGACACACAAACAGACAGACACATTCATGAAGTCAAATGAATACATTGCTCCCAGGTCCCTCTTAAAAAATTGCACAATATCTGCAATGCTCATTTAGCTTTATTTGAAGGGATATTTGCCAAATTTTACTTCAATGCATAAATGTTTTGGTGTTTGATAGATAGCTATTTGATCCCCTAGAGAAAGACAAAGCAATAGCAGGTGGTAATCTCAGGTTGTTAGCCATATCTTGAAGACATCCAGGGTGGTAGATGGAGATGGTATTATTTTCCAATGAGACTATATAAATGAGATAAAATAATAGGTTGAAAAAAGTAAGTTTAAGATGAATTCTGTTATCTGAACCTCAAAATCTCTCCTGTCCTCCTTTGTCCCTTCAAGTCAATTCCTTAGAATACTTTGGAAAGAAAACAGGGGTATCTAAATCTACATGTGTGGCATTTTTATGAGAGGAGTGTTTGCTTACAATTGGCAGCATGTCCATCCAGCTCTACAGTTCCATCTCCCAATGTTCCTGTAGTCTTTTGGACAATGACGAAAGCAGCGTCGTCCTTGTCTATGACACCGGCGCTGGGTATTACCTATGAAAAGAAAAAGAGTAGACAAAGGAATGATAAATGAAGATACTTTGTAATCTAGCTAGATAATTCCTTCTAAGATATCACTTTCTTCTACAGAATTGCAGGATTCCTATGAATTCAGGAAGTTCCCTCTGACCAAGGAATCCATTTCTGCTAATCTTCTTTCAGTAGGCCCAATATATCATATATCAACCCAGGTTTTAAACCTGGCCAGAGTTTAATTGGCAGGTATGCCTGTATCTTTTAAGGTAATATAGAGGAAAAAATCTGATTCACACCAAAAGAAGACCTTACTGTACTATTTTCTCTCCATTATTATTATGGATCCTTGCTTGCTAGAAAATAATCCTGAATTATCGTGGCTAGTTATGCTGGGTATTTTTGATGAAGATCTTGAGTAAGAATGGTTAACTTCCTTTGAAGTTCAGAACCTGGTTTTTTTTTTTGCTTTCTTCCTCTTCTCTTAATGTTTCTAATGCTGCTCTTCTCTGCTCTTGAAAAGCGGTGCATTTGTTACATTTTGCTGCAATAGCTCCTCTTTTTTATAAATTGAATATCAATAGATTCACTAGATAATAAATATTTATTTTTTATTTATTTTTATCTCATCTTTATTTCTTAAAATAACCCAAGGTGGCAAATGTATCTAATACACCTTCCTCCTCCTATTTCCATGAACACCAAGTAGCAGTCATAAGACATGATGAAAATTCTTTAATTTCACAGCATATGGACAGATTTAAACATAGTTTCAACTGGGGAACTGTGATCATCCTAGTTCAAGCCAAGTTCAAAAACACTAGAGAATTCCTGGCACTCTGGCACTTTGACAAATTAGCTATCAACAGACACATAGACATAAGCAATATGTACTTACTTTGCAAAAGAGACAATGAACAAGCCAAAAAGAGAACAAAAAGACAAAATCATCTTCCTATCAGCAATCAATATCCAGATTATCTTATATTAACAACAAGCTTAACATCAGACCAACAAACAAAAAAGTAAATAATACCTCAATCAAGGAAGTGCCAAAAAGTTATCAATAAACATAACAACGAAAAAAAAAAAAAACCTTCCCAAGACCATTCCTAGCCAATACTAACAGGGCAGACCACTAGAATATAAATTGAGAGAGATTCCATTCCTTACTGATGTTACTTAGTTTAGTAATGAAACAACCGCAAGAGAAAAAAAAAACAAGCTATGAGAATACAAAGGATGCCTTCTCCTATTTTTACCACAACAGTAACCCTGTGAGGTGCTTTGTGCTGAGAGAAGTCCAAACATACCCATCCAACTTTCCTGCCAAAGGTGGGACTAGAACAGTCTCCTGATTTCTAGCTTGGTGCTTTGATCACTACACCAAACTGGCTCTCTGTTGTTCCTCAAAGACATCATAATGTTTTTTGTTGCAAATTTGGTAAAGTAAAACTAAAATGAACCAACCAATAACTTACAATAATAAAACCTCCAGTTAAGCTTTGTAGAGAATAGTGAATCAGTGAATTTATTTTCCAGTCCCTCTTGATCACACTGGGTCTCGAGTTTTAATGCAAAAGAAAAATCAATGGCATATTTTTCAAATGTTTGAAAGCTCATGTTGTCAATAGTCCACAGTGTTCAAAGCTATATCTCCAACATAAACTAAAAGAACATGTTGAAGATTATCCTGCTTTCAGTGATAATCATACTTGCTTAGAAAGTAGTGAGTTATCAGTCATGTATAAATTATCAATAATTTGGTTTCTTACCTGGTTCAGACAGGAATGCAAGGAAAAGGAATGCGAACAGCAGATAAAGGACCTTCATGTTGGGATTGGCTATGGGCCAAATTTCTTCCTGGGATAGGACACAGCTCTCTATTTATGCAGTTATAATTATTGCACCACACTGTAAAATATTGCTACTCTTAAATGTAATTGGCATTGTTATATTTCCTTCTATTGAAACACTCCTGTTGCTTAACTGTTGCAAAAGTCCTTGAAAGAGCAAGAGAGTTAGTTGAATAGTTAAAAGATTCTGCTTATAGCTTTGGAATGATAAATGTTTAGCTCCATTATTGGTGGCCAGCAAAATTGACGTAACTAGTTACTTGCAAATGAATTACTTATCAGGGTGGATTAGTCATACATGGTTTTAATGAACTGTAGCTACCACCTAATACTATGCTTACCGAGAAATTCGCATTCTCTTCCTCTCCCTCTCCCTCCCTCCCCCCCTCTCTCACATGCACCCCTATCTGTCTGTCTAATGTATCTACCTATCTCTATCTATCTATCTATCTATCTATCTATCTATCTATCTATCTATCTATCTATCTATCTATCTATCTATCTATCTATCTTCTCTACTAGGTATCATCTAATCTGTCTGTAATCTGTGATTTGGATGTTAGGATTTGGAGATACCTGGATATCTGTACTCAGATTTCTTTGGGAAAGATGATCTGTGGAAAAATAGGAGATTTAAGGTCTTCACTTACAATGGCAAAGTTCATCTGGCATAAGAAGAGCTATTGGGATGGGGAGAATGAAAATGGTATACCATGTGATTGAATCTACTCTTTTATTTTTTATCACTTCTATACTCTGTGTTATCAAGAGAAGATACACATGCTGCAGTGCATCATTCAGATGTTAGTTCTTATCAACGTAAGAATATAGAATATAGAATTCTTTATTGGCCAAGTGTGATTGGACACACAAGGATTTTGTCTTTGGTGTATATGCTCTCAGTATACATAAGAATAAAAATAAGATAAGATAAAATACATTCATCAAGAATCATAAAAATCATAAAATACAACTCTTAGTGATAGCCATAGGTTGAATGTCCATTGCAAATGCAAAGAACTGGAGAATCAACATAGATCAGGCTCCTTATAAGATATACATTGACTTGGAAAGGCGGAAGGAAAAAGACTCAGGATTTCAATGCCTTAGAGCCTTGGATTATATAAAGATTTGTTTTCTGTGAAATGTGGACATGGATATAAAGTCTGCAGTTTTATGGCAGAAAAGAAAATCAACACACTATTTTAAAAATGGTTAACGAATCTTCTACATATGGCTTCATTATTGTAAAGGGACACATTTAGCTGAGTCATTTCCATGAGTATTTTCCATAGGTAACTGCTGAGCATACAGGGAGTTTTCCTTATGCTGTGTTTGTATGAGGTTTGATCAGGAGCAACAAAGAGAATGCAGTTCTTTCCTCCTGCCTGAAAATCTATGGAAGATGAAAAATACGTAGAAGGCACACAGCCTTTCTGGCAACACTCTTGCGTAGGTTTTTCTCACACATCTTTCCATTATTCTGAAGCTTCCCTGGGTGCCCCTCAGCTCAGTGTGAAAAAGCCTCTTGGGAGGAGACCCCTGATGTTTCTCATTTGGGATGAGAATGACATGTCAGCTCCCATGGATGTAGAGATGATTTCAACACAAGACATTCTCCCACACCTCTGGTGACTTGAGATTTGTCACACAACACAATTTTCAGACTTAGTTATACAGTTACACTCTTAGACCTAAAGTAAATGCACTGTACAATATTTGCTTGGGACACCTATAACTGTGGACTGCACTCATGCTTTGAGAAGGGGCAGATGTGCTGAGGCACATCTGCACAATCTCTTACAACAAAGGACTCTTGAAGCTACTTCAGTTAGATTATAGCAGTTTATTATTTTTGTTAATAGTTCTACAATAAATATAGTTCATTCAAGAAAGAACAAGCCTCAAGCGTCTTCCTTGGCTAGAAGTGATTGTCATGAGCACCACCTCCAGATTCACATCACATTTTTCATGACACATACTGACATTGTTCTTCATGGAGTCAAGTATTGAGCTTAGCCATTGCGGGCAATGGGCAGGACATGGGTTATTCACCGCAATGAATGGAAAAGATAGCTATTCATCCACATCTCCCAAACTTTGTCTTGATGGTGGAGCCCATTTATGTTGACTATAGATGTTTCCCCCACAGCCTTGCCATAGACCTTCTTGAAAGATGAACATGCACAATCAGAAGTTGATTAACCACAGGCACATTAGTAGACCTGTGAGACTGAAAATGATAAAATTGGCAGCTCTAGAAAGAAAAAAAGTAAATTAATATTATAATTAACATTTAATATTGCAGCTGTTTGCTCAAGAACCATCGGAAGAAGGTTTTGAAGAAACTGTGGAAGACAGTTTTTGCTCTAAAAGTGCCTTGAGACCTAGAAACAACATGCTTGTTGTAATCTTGCTGTAATCCAAGAAATGGTTACTTATCTTGTGTAATGAGTGTGTGCAGGAAGGGTAATGAGGAAACGTCAGGGACAAACTGACTCGATGTTTAGCAATCACATTAAGTAAGATAACGGAAAGTGAATCAATGGTTTTCTTCTGTATCAGTCTTCATGATTCCATATATTTTACTGCTTTTTTAGCATTAGAAATCCTTTCCTAAGGAATCTGGCTTGATCATTGGATGGATAACATAGAAGGAACAGATAAAAGTGATTCAAGAAGTCATTTTTTGCTCTTAGCATTTTTATCATCTTGAGTCTTTAAGCATTCAAAAGATAGAACTTCATGTAAAGTTTCCTGAGGACATTTTCACACATCCTATTTCCACCTGAAATCCCTCACATTTCAATCCACCAAGTTATCATTTTCTCTTTACTCTCTGCAGTCCTGAGAAGATGTTGTGGGGCTTCTTTGTCCAAGAAGGCGGCAGTTTTGCACCATTCATGTTTCCCCTTTCAAATTTCTCATAAGACGGTTTGATTTTGATCTCTGATTATTCATCTGCAATGCAGAGAACACAAAGAGAAGACTGTAAACTAGAGGTGGTATTCAGCCAGTTCTGACAAGTTCGGGAGAACCGGTAGCGATAATTTTGATTGGATCGGAGAACCAGCACATACCACCTCTGATTGGCTGATCGCATAGCCACACTCACCAAGTCATGCCCACAGAACCGGTAGTAAAAAAAAATTGAATCCCACCACTGAACTCACACTGAATACCTCAGAATGCAAACATGTGACCAAATGATCTCTCCTCAACACTGTGCTTTGAGGGTGGAACCCATTTCTGTTGACTATAGATGATCCCCCCATAGATTTGTTTATAGATAAGAGATGTGGTGGTAAAATCCCAGATTCAAAAGGTCCTAAAAACAAAAACCACTAAGTCTTGTCTGGTTTCTGAGTGATTTCAACCTCCATGTGCTATTACATTGCCTATTTGTAATAGTAGCTGAGGACAGTTCTTTTTTGTCCCTGTTCTCTTATACTTCAGGTTGACCTGAGGAATTTTATGTTGACTTTTTTCCACCAGGAAAAGAAAACTCTATTCAATATAACTATTTTATATGTGAGAGACGGAGACAAGGACAGAGATAGAGTCAGAGTCAGACAGAGAGAGAGAATTTGTGATCTCATTCCCAAAGCTGATTTCTGCTGTACATTTTCCAGGGTTCTCCATAGATATTGAGTCATCAGATGTAGGTACGCTTATTTTTAGTAGTATTCCATGGATTTTTGCTTAATACATTTATTTATATATTTATCTTTTATGTTTTATTGAAAGGTCTTAATATTAGGATTTGTTTTGTATTACTTCTTCCCAAGCAACAACATCAGCTGGAATACCTTTTTTTTTTGTTCTATTTGTTTCTTTGTATTTGTCTTTGTGCTACTCCTTTTTATTTTTATTTTTGGATTTTGTATTCTCTTTGGCAATTAAAAAGAAAGTATTTATTTATTTTAAAAATTCCAATAGGCAACTGGACTTTGGGTTTTTTTTCCTTGAGAATGTTTCACTTCTTATCCAAGAAGCTTCCTCAGTTCTGACTGAGTGGTTGGATTCCACAATGGAGGCCAATGGCAATGTAATTACTTCATTAAATTAACAAATAGAAAGAGAAGAGACATTCTGTGTGACTTTATGGCACAATATATGGTTGAAGAGCAGGAAATGTCTTCCAAACTGGAATGTATTCAAAGAGATACGGGTGCATGCATCCACACACCTTTCTTGTAGTCACATACAACACAATTGCTGTATTTCAAGGGAAATGCATAAATACATTAGATCTGATAGATTGCAATTAAATTTATATAAAGAAAAATAAAGCAACAGCAGGAAGTAATGTCATATTATTGGCCAGATCTTGAAGATATCCATGGTGGTAGATGGAGATAGCATTGTTTTCCGGTGAGCCTAGGGAAATGAGATAAATAATAGGATGATTAAAGTGGGTATTTTCTTCCACATGATTCACAAAATTATTCTCTTCTACCCTGTTTTTCATGGTATTTTTCTTGAAACCCTATTCCTGTTCACGTCAATGTTTTGCAATGCTTTGTGAATGCAAACCATATCAGGCAGAGTATCTCAATAAACACCTGTGGCATCAATATTAGAAGAGATGTTTCTTACCATCTAGAGCACCTCCATCTCTTTGGACAGTCCAATTTCCCAAGGTCTTGATAAATGAGTAGAACACTGAATGGAAACAATTGGTTTGTGTCCATGGGGTTAAATTATTCTGTCATAAGTTGAATATTTACACTCCAATTTTGGGAGTCCTTTGGCACAACCATGTCACCAATGAGGAAATTTTGCAGCAAAGTTGATTTAGAAAGATGGAGGGCATAGTGATTGAATATTCAATTCATCTAGCAGGCCAAATTCTTCGATTTCCAGAACATTGATACCCAATATTATTAGATCATCCTCGATCATGTCGGTAGGATCAGCCTTCTGACAATCAGGTGTTTCAGGCTGCAGGGATTCCTATCACCTATTGCTGCCTCTGTGTGCCCCATTTTCCACCTGGAAATGGGGCACGCAGAGCCCGAAAATGGGATGCACGGAGGCTGAAAATGGGGAGTGTGGAGGCAGCAATAGGTGATGGCAATCCTTGCAGCCTGAAACAGCTGATTGTCGGAAGGCCGATCCAACCGAGAATCAGCTGCTTGTGCTAATCAGGCTGTGCTTGAAGCTGAAACAGGCTGTTTGCTGTTTGCTGCAAGGAGACAAATTGCTGGGAGGCAGAGGCAGATATTTTTCCCTTGTTTTCTTCCCCAAAAGCTAGGTGCATCTTATACTTCGGAACGTCTTATACTCCAAAAAATATGGTATCTCAGTTAACTTGCCCCATGGAAAGCAAAGCCATGATACAATATGCCATAATGTTTGTACAGTTTTCTTCTGTACTGAGACTCATAATTCCATACATTTTACTGCTGAAACAGTCTTTTAATATTGACAATTGTTTCTTGGGAATTTGGCTTGGTAATTGCAGTGATGTTATATATGCAATAGATGAAGGTATTTCAAGAAGTATTTTGTGCTGTTAGCATTTTTTATTATTTTGAGTTTTTTTATCATTCAAAAGATGGAACTTAGTGCAAAGTTTCATGAAGATATTTTCATAAATCCTCTTTCCACTGTTATCCCTCAAAGACATTTTTAAATCAACCTAATTAACCTCCTCTGTGGTACTGTGGAAAATTTGTAGTGCTTCTCTATTTGAGGAGAGAGCAGTTTAATATGTCTCATGCTTCCTTCTCCAAATCTCTCAGAAACCTGTTTGAATTAGAACCCTGATTATGTACACTGTAGTGCAGAGAATGTGAAGAGAACACCATAAAGTGTTCAAACCTGACCAATAGGAATCTGCATTTGTTTAGTAATTTCCCAAATGTGTTTCATGAAAAACTATGTGACAGCAATGAATGAATGTCTGTGGAGATTCTCCATAGCAAGTTGATTACCCAAGTGATCATCCACTAAGAGTCCAACGTCCCGCTCACAGTTACACTTTTTGAGCCAGGTCTCACCTAATCTGTATTTATACCTTTCATTTTTCCTGCCTAAATGTAAAACCTCAAGTCTGTCAAGATCTTTTTGGATCCTGAGCTTGTCTTCAGGGGTGTTGGCTATTCATCCCAGTATAATGTCATCTGTAAATTTGATGCGTTCCCCTTCTATTCCCACATCTAAGTCATTTATGAATATATTGAAGAATACTGAACCTAAGACAAAACCACTGCTTACTTCTCTCCAGGTGGATTGTTATTGTTGTTAGTTGCGAAGTCGTGTCTGACCCATCGCGCCCCATGAACAAAGTTCCTCCAGGCCTTCA
This sequence comes from Pseudoxyrhopus heterurus, assembly GCA_032468235.1. Classification (NCBI taxonomy): domain Eukaryota; kingdom Metazoa; phylum Chordata; class Lepidosauria; order Squamata; genus Pseudoxyrhopus; species Pseudoxyrhopus heterurus. Next base: position 25,587 of record JANHJO010005585.1, on the reverse strand, counting down.
TGTCCTCTACCATCCCCCGGAGTACATTTAAGCTTACACCGACTGCTTCAGTGACTCCATCCAGCCACCTGATTCTCTGTTGTCCCCTTCTTCTTTTGCCCTCAATCGCTCCCAGCATTAGACTCTTCTCCAGGGAGTCCTTCCTTCTCATGAGGTGGCCAAAGTATTTCAGTTTCATCTTCAGGATCTGGCCTTCTAAAGAGCAGTCAGGATTGATCTCCTCTAAGACTGACCGGTTTGTTCACCTTGCAGTCCAAGGGACTCGCAAGTGTCTTCTCCAGCACCATAGTTCAAAAGCCTCAATTCTTTGACACTCAGCCTTCATATTGGTCCAACTTTCACAGCGATAGATTGCAACTGGGAAAACCATAGCCTGGACTATACGTACTTTTGTTGGCAGGGAATATGGGTTAATGAGTTAATTAAATGCATTTTATTTTAAAGTGATGAATAGCGTATTGTACTGTGGAATAATTAATGCCATGTTTTTGGATTTAGGGTCCAACTGGGGAGACGGGTCCAATTGGTGAAAGAGGTCACCCTGGATCTCCAGGGCCACCGGGTGAACAAGGACTTCCTGGTGCTGGAGGGAAAGAAGGTGCTAAGGTACATGTTCACTTTTCAGAAACACAAGGAAACGTGTATAGTGACTTATGGAATGCATTTTGTATTTGTCTGTCAAGACATTTGTCTGCATTCTTCCCTTACAATTTCTGCATTGAAATAAACCACTTCCATAATCCTTTCCAACTTGGTGATCCTACACATTTCTTTTCTTTTTTTCAGTAGATAACTATAAAGATCATAGGAAAACTTGCTAAACAAATTGGATTGCTTTTTGGCACAAGTGAAGTATCGCTTGCCATAACATACAAGCCTCTCTTAATTTAACAAGATGGAAGGTCTACATTGTAAAAGTCTCAAAAGTTCAAAGAAAGCAGGCTCGTGAAATTTCACAGAGCAAAGATTTTGAACGGAAAGACTAGGTAAAATCATCTGGTTGCCATGTAATTAATTATGCTATAGTTTTCTCCAAAAACTTCAAAGGGGAAGGTGAATGCTTTGGGTTTTGAGGTGCTGCATTTGAAAAAACAGGATTCACCGTGTTTTATTATAAACTAGGGGAAGTATGACATAGCAACTTCCATGTAACTACCATTGCGATAAAAAATAGTTCAAGTTAATGAGGTTTACTTATCAAAATCTGTTCCTGATTCAGAAGCACATTTTAAAAAAATATCATAAATTCTGTCCAGTATTGACATAATTCTCAGGATTCACCTGTAAGCTTATTAGAGTTGCAATGTATGTGATGGTTCATTGACGAACTGCCTGTTTTCATTTTGAAAACTGGGCTTTCATGACCAACTTTCAGCAAAGACTATTTATTCTATTTTCCTAGGGTGATCCAGGTCCTCAAGGCATTTCTGGGAAAGATGGGCCTGCAGGACTGCGGGGTTTCCCAGGAGAAAGAGGCCTGCCAGGAGCTCAGGTAAAACTAGAAGGACCCTAATGAGTTAATCACCAAGAGGGGGAAGGGACATTGATGCCATGGTGACTAGATTTGGTGATATCTGGTTCTTAAGGGCATCGGTCAAGGAAGGCCCCAAACTGATCATCCCTATCTTGACCACTGTTATAAAACATTATCTGTTAAACATTTGTAGGCTTCATTGGCTGTTAAGGGATTGTCAGGAGGTAGTCAATATAGATCATACATTAAGCTGAATGTTAATAAAAGAATTGGCTTAAAAGTGATGTATTATTTTTTATTTTATTTTATTTATTTTATTGTGTTATCTTATTTTTTACTATTTTATTTTATTATTTTATCTTATCTTATTTTTTATTATTTTATTTTATAGTCAGTGATATTAGTGATACATTTTTAAATGTTCAGTTGACTGAGTTTCATGTTTAGTGAATAAAAGAGATAATAATAATGTTTTCCATATTCCCTATCCTATCCTATCCTATCCAGTTTCCAAATTGTTTTATCGCCAATAAATGTGTTGAGTTAGCAAATACCGCCTAACCCCATGCTTTTTCTTCACTAATCCATATCCTTAAGTATTTATATTGCTTTCCACTAATGTCCTTTTACATTTCCTGTGTATAAATCAATGTTTTTCAACCATGGGCAACTTTAAGCTGTGTGGCCTTCAGCTCCCAGAATCCCCCAGCCAGCATGAAATCTGGGGGTTGAAGGCCACACGTCCCAAAGTATCTTCAGTATCTGACCGAACGGGAAGGATTTATATTCCTTGACAGTCGTCAAAGTGCTAAGGACGAGAGGACTGCCAAGGAATGTAAACCTTTCCATTCCCTCCCACTCCGTCAGAACTGAAGATGCTTCTTGGAGGAGAAGCGAAACGTCTTCAAGGAGAAGAAAAAAATTCCAAGAAAGTCCAGTTGCCTTTGGAAAAAGCACCTTTGGGACAACCATGACCTGGATGACTGAGAATCTCCATAGGCATTTTAGCTTTGGAGGTTTGGCTAAAGTTATATTTTATATTTTTCTTTTTTTCTATTTTTGTATGTGTTATTTT
>JANHJO010005580.1:9569-22913 GCA_032468235.1 Pseudoxyrhopus heterurus | reverse complement strand
AGGAAAGGAAAGGAAAGGAAAGGAAAGGAAAGGAAAGGAAAACTGACACACATACAGCTACTAACAGTGTCAGCCCCAACTATACCCAGGCAATGTCGGGTCATCAACTAGTACTATATATAGGAGGGGGGGAAGGAAGATTTCCAACATTCACTGCCAGCTTCCCATAAGGAAATCCAATTGGGAAACAGAAAGGAAGACAGAAGTTGCTCACACTCCCACTCATTATTTTTGCTTGCTCAGAGTCACAATCACTCTGTTTCTCTGTTTAGGTAAGGAAATACCCCTGCAACAATGACTCAATGGGTCATGGATTGTCTAGTAATTAATACAGCTGCTTCCTTGTTTTACTCATTCCCTCTTCCTCTCAGACTAAAATTATTGGTGGTGATAATTTTGGAAAAGCTTTTCATACTTCATGGCTTTGAGGATGTATGCATTCATTAGTTTGTGTACCCCTGGCACTATGGAACTGCAAAAAAAGACTGTCATGAAGTCACCTAAAAACTGAAGTCATCTCTCAACTGGACCTTTTAAGCTGTTTCAGAGCTCCACAATAATATTCAGAAAAGTGGTTCTGTCTTAGAAAGTAACAGCATCTGGTTGATCTTGCTTGGAAGCTTCATGGGATGGAATCCTCAGAACCTGAGAATGGAAGTAGATGTTTCCAAAATCTTTCAGAAGAAGAACAGATGGGTATTCCTTTTTATATCTTCTAAATACCGTAGGTAATAGTGTGATATACTTGTTGATAAACAAGGTCTGAAGTACACATATCCAGTTTCGAAGCATACTGTTGAGTTCCTAACACAGCTCACAAACAATAAGTTATGTTCTCACAGCGTCTCATTAGTCAGGTTTACAGTAAGGATAAAAGGACTGAATTACAGAATCTTGGAACCTAGGTATACAAACTCATTTATCAGTAAGTTTGTTAAGGTTGGTGTCTTTGATTCTCCTTCTGTCTTTTGACCAGCTGTAGGAAATAATTAAATGAATTCCCACCTGTTCTTCTTCTGTAACATTTAGAAAATGTGCATTCCTATATCCAGATTCCATTACACTTAAACAAAATGGGGAACCACCAAGAAATCCCAGGATAGCAGGTTAATTTGAGAAGTTGAACGATATCTAAAAAAAAAAGACAGTGGAAAATCAGTTCTATACCTTTGCTGAAAAACTTTTCTCTCTCTTTCTCCATGTCCTTACAAGATGTTTAGTTATGCATGAGAGAAGGCGTCTCCACGTTTTTTATGTAATTGAAAATTCATATAGCAATTACTGATTGTGCTAAATACTATGCCTAACTTTCTTCAAACTAAGCATCAACATCAATGCAAATGTTTAGTTACATAAAGAGCCTTTGATAAAAAAAAAATAATTCTGTTCAGTACAGATCCACTCAGGAAATCATAATATGAATGTAGGGTGTATGGTATAAATATAGACCCTGATCTGCAGCTTTATATTAACCTCAGCTGGTGAAGAGAGCAAAATTTCTTGCAAAATGATATAATAGCCACTAGAGGCAGTGGATTAAAATTCAATTGTTCACCTTAGAATGATCTACCCATCCTATTGATGCGACAAAGAACCTTCATTTCTTCTCCCCATTGCAGCTTCTGATAAGGGAGTGACCTTCAAGGTTTCTACTCATAGATCTGAATTGTAAAATGGGAAACCACCAAGAAATCCCAGGATTGTAGGTTAATTTGTGGCAGACTCATGGTTATAAAGATATAGAACCTGTACAAAAATTTCCATGGTAAATTTGTTGCTGCTTAAGACATATATTAAGATACATAGTGTAACAGAAGTGTCTATAAAATCAGAATATCTGTTAAAATGGGATTTTACACAGTCATGTTTTGTCTATTTTATCCATGTAAAATTTTATGTACACACAGATATAGAATACAGAACTACCTTTAAAAAAATAATTCAACTGTCTCAAGATATGAGTTTGGATTTACCCTTTAATCATTCTTTATTTCCATAGATTTTGCTTTTTCTAAATAATTTCATATAAGAAAATGCATTCATCAGGCAAGATCAGGAAAATACCTATGCTGAATTGCAAATCATGGAGAATACATGGAACGGTGTGGTGGTCTAGTGGTGAAGACACCCACCTCCCACTCACAGAGTTGACAGTTCAATCCTAGGTAGCAGCAGATATTTCTCTTCTAAGTGCTAAGAAAAAATATCTGCTGTGAACTCCACATGGCATTAGGAAGGGCATCCGGCTAGTAAATGCTCAGTTCCATCCAGTCATCCCAACTCTACCCTGAATAATTAAGGATTACAGGGTCATAAAAAGTGAGAATACAGAAATGTACAAATTATGCTAGAGTATGACTTTGCATTTGCTGTGTTTTTGTGATTGTTCATTGAATTAGCCAAAGTAATATTGTATATTAAATAGCAGTTGATTTAAAGAAGTGCCCAGGTCCACATTTGAAATGAAAATAATATTACTATCCCAGCTAAAAGTAGAATTTAAGATTAAGACACCAGGCTACAAGGCAGGAGACTGTGAGTTTCTAGCCTTGGCTTAGGAATAAAAGCTGACTGGGTGACTTTAGGCCAGTCACTCTCTCTCATCCCAATTCACCTCACTGGGTTGTTGTTTTGGGGAACATATGAGGAGGAACAAGTCTTGTGTGTGTTTGCCATCTTGGGATATTTATAAAAATAATAAAAACAGGATAAAGATAGAGACGATTTAACCTTTTAAACCACAATTTTCCACATAAGATTTTCTGACACTTTCTATCACATCTTGTCATCTTTCTTTGAAAACACTAGTAATACAAAAATGAGTTTAAATACTGCCCTTAAAGAATAGGTGGGAATTTTTAAAAAGTTACAAGTATTTATGTTATTAGATTTAAAAAAAAATTACTGATAGAACAGAATCTTTAGATTCAACTCAATATAAATCTTTGAAAAAAATTCAAACTTCTTTAAAGAAGAGTCAGAGATTGAAAATTTGAAGACAGAAATGTGACAAGCAAGATAATATTTGGAAACCAAAATCTAAACCTCCCCTTTGTAGAGAATAGCCTATGCATATGTTTAAATTTAACACAGGAATCTTCTTTTTAAGTGCTAACACTGTAAATCGTTAACTGAAGCTTTACTGGCTATTTTTGCTTCTTGCCAAGATCAGTCTCAAAATCTAATATAATGACAGGCTGTCGCCATCTGCACAAGCCTTTCTCTTGTGCCATGCAATTTATTTTCTCTTTTCTCATGGACAGCCTCAGAAACAATACCAATTCACCTTTCTCTGAAATTAAACTGACTTTAACTAGAATGGCTTCATTGTCTGAGTGTGTTGTGCTGCCTTCTTTTCTGAACTGAAACAAGAAGATTGGTCTCTTTCCCCCTTATAATGGCTGTACAACAAATGCAAAGGATTTTCTGCATGCAAACTAACATAAACCTTTGTAAATATGTACCACATTTTTTTTAATAGAAAGACATACATTTGCTGAGTGCTTGTAAAATTCACACATTCACAATGCAAGCATATGGAAGCCTACTCAGAAGTAATCCCTATTGAGCTCAGTAGAACATAGTCACAGATGTGTGTAATCTGGGTATACAATTTTCAGAGTTAAACAATGTCATTGTAAATACAGTAATGTTGAATAAGAAGTTATTATGGTTTTTTTGCAGAGTAGTATCAATGAAATATATGACACTACAAAAGCATTCAGTTTAGGATAAGGTGGAAATCAATATGGTGTCAAATATGGATAGGATATGGCTGGAGCTAGTCAATCAATCTTATGCATTGGTATCAGGCAGTCAAAACGAGACAGCAAGAAGATCTGAGATGATTCAAGACCTAGGAAAGCTTCCAGAAACAAAGACTATTGTACATTTCAAAAGGTGAAGTTGACATTAAACATACAGTACAGGGTTTTTCAACCTTGGCAACTTGATGCATGGACTTCAATTCCCAGAATTCCCCAGCCAGTTTGCTAAGGTTGAGAAACACTGATATAGTTTATAGTTCTCTTTCTATTTTATTTCATTCAAACATAAGTATAGAAGCCATCAAGACTGGAGGCAAGGCCCAATGAGGTCTTAATCGTTCATTCTCCAGCTGCAACTATCAATTTCACAAATTCCCTTACACAGGAATAAAAAGCTGTCATCAGATGGCTTTTTAAAATTGTCAGTAAATGTCATGGTTATAATGAAAAGTGTAGCCTAATTCTATGATGCTTGTTCTCTTCCATTTATCTGTATTATGCTTTATTATTATTATTTTGCTTCTAATTCCCTTTTCCACATCTTTTTTTCTGAAGAAAAAAAACTCAATGAAAAGATGATAAATTAATGTGTTGTGGGGTACTGACTTTTTTTAATAAAGCAGAATTCAATACTTTAATTATAAGTTTTGTGGCATTTGTTTGTTTGGTTTACCCATGTAGAACAATACATTTTTCTGTAAATATGTGGTGTAAATTTATTAAGCAAAGAAGAAAACAATCAATTTTGACCAGCTAAATCTCAGATAGGATGGCATTCAAGGTCTCTGGATTTCAAAACTTTTTTTTAATTAAATTTTATTTGAATATGGTCAAATAAATGAAAGATATGCCTTTCTACAAGAATGAATTTCATAAGCCAGATCATTTCATCTGACAGAAGTGAAGAAGTGACTTTTACTTCTTTTCAGTGGGAAATATGAAGTTTGTGTTCAATTCCCCATCAAACCCATCATTTCAGAGGAAATATAAAACTTATTTTAAAAATGAAATTATATATTATAAAGCATTTTATTTAATTTCTTTATATAGGATTTATCTGATATGAGGTTCTGCTAGTTATCTATCATTTACCTATCTTTCTATCAACATTATATAACAACAACTATCACCTCAAGGGAAAAAACAAAACACACTCCATGCATCACATCCAGCTAAAACAAGGTTTACTAAACAGGCAATCCAAAGTCTAGGAAAGCCTTTTTAGAAGTCACTTGAAGGAGGTTGTTTTTATGCATGTACCTTTCTAAGGGCTTGGCCTTTAAAATAATGAGTAAATGAAAAATCTAAAAGTACTTTATTAAAGTTAAAGAAGGTATCAAAAATTGAAAAACATAGCTTTGACATTTACCCCACTGGGCAAAAGAATGGTTTTGGAGTGAAAAGAAACTGCAAGTTCATTGAGGAAATACTGTATTTAAAGAAATACAGTAAAAAGGCAATGCAACCATATTTATTTCATCCATGTGTGTTATGTACGTATTCTTTTACTGTACTGTCACTCATGTATTATTTTTTATTGATTATATTTTATCTATAAAAATCATTGTTTTTTTAAAAAACACACACATGCAAGGATCAGTAATTTTGTGTTAGCTTTTAGTGCTTGAATGAGTTACGAGTGCCTTCTGCCTTCTGTTTATGCTCATTTTGTTTTACATTCTAAAAAGATGAAATCTGTATTTTTGACATACATCTTGCTAGTACAGAACAGACCATCCATGAAAACCCCAAGTGTATTCTAGGGTAATTGAATGCTTTTGGATTCCATGGTATGTGATTCTTTTCACTTAAGGAAGCATGAAATATGATTCTATGGTGTCAGTGGTGAAGAAATCTTTTTCTGGAATTCCAGAGCTATCTGTTCTCCAATACAGGTAGTTCTTGACTGACAACCACAACTGAGCACAACATTTATGTGAATAAGCCAGACGGTTGCTAAGTGAATTTTGCTCCATTTTACAACCTTTCTTATCACAGTTGTTAAATGAATCGCAGCAGTTTTTAGGTTAGTAACAGGTTTGTTCAATGAATCTGGCTTCCTCGTTGACTTTGCTTGTCAGAAAGTCGCAAAAGGTGATCGATCGCATGACCCCAGAATGCTGCAACCGTCATAAATATGAGTCAGTTGCCAAGCATTTGAATTTTTATCACATGATCATGGAGATGCTGCAACAGTGTTAAAAACAGTTAACTGTCACTAAATGAACTGTACAGGTCAACTTGTAAGGTCTTCTCAGGATACCGTATGATACGTCAATAAAACAAGAATGCCTGCTTCATTCTTATAATAAAATAATGTAAAAAGGGAGAGATCCCATGCTTTTCAAGGTGTTTAATGGAAAAGGAAGCTGAAGCAGATCAAAACCAAATAACATTTCTGCAATGATAACAGTTGAAAAATGTTACTGTATTGGTGTTGCTCTATTGGTATTAGTATAAGAATCACAAAGGTAATATTATCCACTTTGAAGCCTTCTGCCTTACCCTTATACTTCAATTTAAATATTCTAAATGGATTTTGATAGGAAGCAGGCTATATTTTATCTCAAATAAGAAAAAAATGGTCTCTCCCTCTCTTTTCCATCTGCCAGTGCCCATACATTTTTCTTTTTTTCTCTTTTGTACTGTGAGCTGATAATCAATCTGTAAAATTCAAAGTAACTCATATCAAGAAACAATGAACCTATGTTTTGTTGGGAATTCATTTTCACAGAAGAGTGAGGCTGTTTGTGTATATGTCGCTCTCCACATGTTTTCAATGAAAACATTAAAAAACAAGGAGTCTGCATACATCCACTGAAGTTGTTCCAGCTACTGATGATAAAATCCTGCGACTTCTCACTGATGTGCTTCATTTATTTATTTCACTGATTCTGAAGTGTTTTGATACCAATACTCAATTTCCATTATTCTGGGCACCAGGCTTCAATTTAGTAATAACAATAGCATTTAGACTTATATATCACTTCACGATGCTTTACAGCCTCCTCTAAGCAGTTTACAGAGTCACCATATTGCCCCCAACAATCTGGGTCTTCAATTTGCTTTTTTCAGGCAATTTTTCATAAAACATTATTGTTTTTTAAAATATGAAGGTAAAGTTAAAAGTGATTGTAACCAGGAATATATGATAGTCCTTCAGGTTTGAAGAAGACATGCTGTTATGCAGTTCATATGTGGGCACAGACATGACTATGCAGTCCCAGTCTGGAAGCACAGAGTTTAGCACCATGGGGGCACTGAAAATATACTGTTGTAGCAACAGTAGGTGTTCTTCTGTGATGCCACTTATATTTTACTATCCATTTTTAGTGGTACTTTCAATGCTGGTAGTCTCAGTTTAGAATCTTTTTGAAGGTCGATGTGATTGTTGATGTCTCTACTGCCACAATTAAAGTCAGACTAATTTTCTTTTTGTCAAACATCAACTGTTTATTTTAAACTAATAAACTATGTAAATTTTAAATTATATAAATTGTATGTATGTCTTTCTTTTTGGTTATGAGGCAAGTATGATTACTTCATACTTGCTCCTAGGCTAACTAAGACAAGAGGAGCTTCGTGAGGAGTGAGTGTGTCATATTTATAGGGATGGGAAGCCACTTCCCCTTCTGTCCTTTTTTGCTATTGGAGGAAAAATTAAAAAAAACACAAATCTACCTCCTAATAGGAACGATATGATTGATTGGCACTACTGCCAGATGATAATCTGGTAGGTAGAGGCTTCATAGCACAGCTTCATTGCCACCAAGTTCTATTAGCAGCCGTAGCTTCTAGTTCTCTTGGCTGGATGTCACAGTAGCACTATAGAGAAAAAAGCAGGAGAAAACAACTGGCACAACAATTGGTGAACTAGTCGAGATCCTACAAAGCTTCCTGTGGGGTTATTGTTTTTTTATATTAGGATTTTATCTTTGTAGGCTGCCTGGAGTCACTGGGAGTGAGTTGGGTGGCATATAAATTTTCATAAATAAATAAATAGTGAAAGCCAATTCTTATGTACCAATGGTTATATGTAACAATTTCCCATCGGTGGTTCCTTTAATAAAGTCATGTTTATGAGTTGGGGGTTGAAAAATCATAGATGACATAGTTGTAGATACATATGTACATATATACACACAGATATTTATTTATTTTATTTATTTGTTTGTCAAATCAGATATATGTAAAATTAAATTAAATAATAAATTGGACTAACTAATATAGTACGAGAATACCATTTATAGTAAGTTGTGATTGCAAAAGCTTCACTCTTCCATTCAAATACATGTATAGTCATACAGGCAAGGAGAAATGTCACCATATAAAATTTCAATTCAGTCAAAATGAGGCAGCAGTATAATCATGCATGCAGATATAGACTTATTTACACTCAGGGAGGGAATTGAGGAAATGTGCTGCAAATGAATTCATTTACAGCTGAATATTATGTTTCCCTTAGTCCCAATTATGATGTTTTGAATTGATTTGGGGATGTCAGTATTTCATCTGTTCTAAATGAATACATAGTGTCTGCAAGGGGGAGGGGGGAGATGGAAAGAAAATGAGGGCCTTGTAGCTAATGGGCTGGATCCAAACTTTTTTGCCACAGACATGCTCAAGAGATGCAGTGAGGACAGGGTGAGAGTTTTGACTCTTTCTCCCTGTAACTTCTTGAAAAAAACTATTGTTCATTGATTCATTGAGATCATCAAAACAGTATCAGACAGTGGGGCCTTCAATGAAACCAATAAAGGAGACTATCTGTAGCTTAGAGATGAACGGAGGGGTCCTTGGTGCTTTCCGAGCTTGGTTGTTCTCTTGCAGACATTTCATTACCCAGACTAGACTAGCATTGATGCTGTTATCTACTTTGGGTAACGAAATATCTGCAAGAGAACAACCAAGAGAGTATCAAGGACCACTCCTTTCAATGAAAGGAACATCCATGGATATAATCACCTTTCCCTTCTTACAATAAGCAATCTACAATGAAAGGGGGAGAAGCCATGGTCTCTAGACTGTACGGGTCCCCAAATCCTGTCTGGCCCCACACTTCAGTACATGTTGCTGAATTTGGCAGCACATTTTTTTCCCTGTAAAAGAAAAATGTTTTCTGGGGAGACTTCTAGGGAGCAAAACATTGCCACTCTTGATTTTAAAATTTCCAAAAAAAACTGTTCAGTGTTGTACCTAAAACGACAACTTTAAGCAATTGCAGTGGGGGTTGGGCTTATTAGTAAATATGATAGCAATTTGCTGTTCCCGTTACACATACATAAAACCCCCACAAAGCACATAAAGAACAGGATAAAATGCTCTGGTAACTCTCATTCTGGTAACATTATGATGTCCTCAAATATCCCTTGACAGTTCTCCAGAAGATAAGGAGCAGAATTTCACCCTCAACCCTCAAATATCGTTTACCTATTATACTGGATGTCAAGCCTTTCTGAAAATAGAAGACATCTTTCATTGATGAAGTAATTCTCTGGATCTAGTGCACGCTCATTTGCATTTTTAATAGTGTAACCATTCTTAAATATCTTGAACTTTTTCTTTCTTGTTAAGCTGGAAAGAATGAAATTTAGATGAAATCTTACAGTTCACATGACCAGCCAGACCAGATGGAAGACAAATGCCATTCACAAAACTATTACAAACAATAGTTTCACTGGCAAAACAAGGAGGAAAGAACATTAGGAATATGAGTATCAGTCTTCAGCATCAACATGTTGAGCTACATTAGAAGTGGAATTTTGGATGATGGAATTTCTATTTCAAAACCTGTCATTCCGTTTTCATTAGTAAAGTTTGACATCAAAATTGGACATTTGCCTTCTCTGCCTAGTATGTAGGGCTTAGTGCTAAGTTCAGAAATTCTGTTCCCAGTTGGCTGCCGAATAGATGCTTAATATGCCAAATATTCATTTTCCAGGCCACTGTTAATTTCACTTGGCAGCACTACTATCTATAAAGGACCAGAACAAATTAGAGTATCCAGTAGCTGAAAATCAAAACAAACATCTTTATTTGTCAAAAAAAACCTGGCTTGTATGCATTACTGTCTGTATAACTATCTTTTCCTTTCTCAAATGAAATTGAATATATGGTAAGTTACAAAGTTCAATAGATAAGGGATACAGGGATGACCTTAATATTAGTCAAGTAGTGGGCAATCTTATGGCATACACTAAATAAGAGAATTTTGTGTATTTTCAGTACAATTTTCTATATGCAAGAAAAGTTACCTTACATTTTTCTTATATACTTTATTTATTATTCTTTCTAAGCAAGACAAAAAAAACCTCTCGTAATCTACCTACAAGCTACAAACAATTATTTTTCAATTAGCAAGTATAATTAATTTTCACACTTCATGTGAGAATGACAGACTATTTAAATGTTCATGAAATCTGGCAATACAGGAAAAAAAATAGATCAACAAAGGGACCTGTTATTTTGGATCTCACCTCTAAAGGAACACATGGTTTTTGTTTTAAGTTTCCTTATTAACTAGTGATATAAAATTCTTAGCAAAAACTGTAGTTATAATCACAATATGAGCTGATTCCATTGTTCATGTATACATGGAGTTTGGATCTAGAGATATGTTCTTGTGAATGAAGGCAAATATATGAGTCCCAGGATAATGTTGCAGGATCCACTCTGGTCCAGTCACTGGGACCAGAGGTTTAGAGAATGGGCTCAGAGGGTAGGTTCCAGAATGAGTCTGAAAGCTTGGAAGACTAAACCTCTGGTCCCAGTGACCAACCCAGATTGGATCCTACAATATGTTCTTGTCTTTTTCTATCCATCCACCCATCCATCCATCCACCCATCCATCCACCCACCCATCCATCCACTTGGTTTATGTTCCAACTTTTCTTTAGGAAATCATGGTAGAATACATACTATTCCCTCCAGTTAATCCTCATAACAATAACCTTATAAAATGGATTGGGCTGGGATATAGTTATTGGCTTACAGTCATCAATGAGTTGATCATGGTTTGCACCTTGAGGATGAGTTGGGTTTTCCCAATCCTGGTCCAATACTTGAACCTTTATACACTTTTGGCTGTCTTTCAAGTAGATAGAAACCAAAGTTCACATTTCCATCTGCCCTTTCTGAATACCAGGAGCAGATATCTGCAATCATATGTGAACGTGGAGCCCAATGTCATGGATGCTATAGAACAAATCAGTAACTTTAGTCTACACCTGCTCTCTGCATTCACCATATGGGTCTTATGAAAATAGAAATAAGGATATAGGTAGAGGAGCATTCTTCGAACACTGAAATTGGAACTCAGATTAACAAATATAACTTCTACGAAAAAAGAATGTCTTGTTATACAGCAGTGATAGTCAGTTAGCATGCTAGCTGGGTTTGATGAGAGATGAAGTCCAAACATGTCAAGGGCACCAATAACTGTCTATCCTTATACTGTTTCAGAGAAGCTGAAATTAGCAAAAGCTATTAACATTTGAGAAATAAGTGTTGCTTTAATCCTATTAATCAGTAGCTTGTTAAAATAAAACTTTAGTTGATTAATCATTAGCACCAATTTTAATCAGTAGGCTGAGAATTAAAGCACACCTGGAAATATTCAGATACATACCTAATTCTGAAAAAAAAAAAATTCTGGTGTATGGAGGTTGGGTGGTATACAGTATGAGAGCCAAGCTGGTCCAGTGGTTAAGGCATCAAAATATAGCAATAGCAATAGCACTGTATTTATATACCGCCTATCAGGGCTTGCAACCCTCTCTAAATGGTTTACAATGTCAGCATATTGCCCCCAACAATCTGGGTTCTCATTTTACCGACCTCAGAAGGATGGAAGGCCAAGTCAACCTTGAGCCTGGTGGGATTTGAACTGTTAAATTGCAGGCAGCTGGGAACTGAATACTTAATTACAAAGTACAGCGTTCTTAACCCTCTGCGCCACCAAGGCCTGCTGCGCCACCAAGGATCTATGAATTTTCAACCAGTAAGGGATCCATATTTTCTTATATGAGAATACCAAGTGGAATCTCCCAAATTTCAGCTTCTGGATAATAATATTCAATAACTTTATAAACAATCTAGAAGTTGGGATGGAGGAGATGATGATGAAATTTGAGATTGGCTGATATCTTAGTGGGTAAAATCTCAATATAAAATGACCCCAGCTTGTTTGAACATTGGGCCTGGTCCAACAGATGATATTCAAGAGTGACTGGTCTAAGGTCTACAATCTAGATGGGAAAAATCAGATATTCGACTGGAAGTGAGACTTGGCAACAGAGCATATTAGAAAGATCTAGGAGTCTTAATGGATCACCAGCTGAGCATGAAGGAATCAGGGTGATGTAGCAGCTAAAAAGGTATCTGTGGTTTTAGGCTGCATCAAAAGAAGTGTGAGGGATGAGTGAGAGGTAATAATTCTACTGCACTTTAGATTCCATTTGTGATTCTGTACGGTCTGTGTCCAATTCCAGACACTGCTCTTAAGAGGTTTATGGAAACTCTCGATCAGTTTCACAAAACAGGTACTACAGAATCAGGCCTGGAAGCCTACCCCTATAAGGAACAGCCAAAGGAGTGAGACACGTTTTGCTTGCAAAAGAAAAGATACAACTGTGCTCTACAAACACCAAAGGCAGTCATGTGCAAGACCGGAATAGGTGAGTTTTCTATTAAAACAAGGACAGGACAAGTATTGATGGGATGAAATTAAACAAACAGAGATTACGGTTCAAAGTTAGGAGGAATTTCCTGACATCAAAACTGGTGAACATTGGAACAACCTGCATTGAAACAGTGGTAAACTCCCCTTTGCCAGAGGCACTGCCTTGCTGGATTCCTGCAGTGAGAAATTGGTAGATTCCTGCAGTGAGAAGAGGACTGGATTAATTACTGTAAGATTCCTTTCAACTCATACATCCTATGATTTTTATTTCCTCTTTAGTAGGAGACAACCCTCATGCAAAGTGTCAAGTTGCTCACATTTTCCTTCCTTCCTTCCTTCCTTCCTTCTTTCCTTCTTTCCTTCTTTCCTTCTCTCCCTCCCTCCCTTCCCTCCACAGAGGTGAAACAAGTTGTATAGTATACCATTTTTAAACTGCATTGAAGGAATGGAAATGGGGATATAGAAGTACTCAGAGTCTGAAAACTGAGCAACATGTTCTATGAAAAGCTTAATGTGTATGAGCTGACTCAAAATTATCATTATAATCAAGCAGCCTGGACATTGTGGGCAAAAATTCTGAGCTACATACCAATTCATGCATAATAGTTCCTCTGATGCAACATGTAATAAAATGGCTATGATATATATCAACTCAGTTCACTGACTTCTTACCATTTATACATATCCTTTTGGATCACTGCAAACCTCTCCTTGGGCTGCTCTCAGCCTAGCTTTTAAAAATATTTTCTTCATTTTTACAAACCTGAGCCAAATATTTCCTATTTCTTTGGAAAGATTGAAGACAAAAGGAGAAGGGAACAACAGAGATGGTTAGATAGTTGTCAGAGTCTGTCTTGCCTGTGAAGGTGAGTTGCAGAGTGGAAGCAAAAAACAGTC
>JANHJO010005579.1:54437-66168 GCA_032468235.1 Pseudoxyrhopus heterurus | reverse complement strand
AGATGAGCACCGCCCCCTAGAGTCGGGAACGACTAGCACAGATGTGCGAGGGGAACCTTTACCTTTACCTTTATAATATAATTATTGTAACCCAGAAGGAGGATCTTTTCCAGGAAATGTATCTCAAAGTGGTAACAGTTTACCATTACTTGCTCTGGATCTCAGATGCAGGCCCAGAGTCCTGTTTTCTCCTCCTGGCTGATAAGTAATTTGTGTCGTATATTTGAAAATTAATTACAAAGTTGAAAATTTCTACACTGAAGCTATGGAAACTGAATGCCAGTGGACCATTAAAAAATCCTGATGTACAAAGTAGCTTTTCTCCAAGCAGAAGTATTTTTACTAGCAGAGAGAGAGAGAGATCTTTGGAGCCATAATTTTGCAGCTGAGATGGGTCCATCACATCAAACTATGTATGTGCTCCAGAAATATTGTTAACTCTTTGTGGGCCTCTAGCAGTAATTTGATTCTTGCAGTCTAGATCTTGTGGCCCTAATTTCTATTTTAGTGGCTTACCACAACTCATGAATTTGCTGTAATTGTTGACAGCTGTAATTCATGATTTATGACTTATTATGGTGTATAAACCTGGCTTTTTTGCACGAATACATTTCAGACATGTTGACTCTCCATCCAATTTATCATCCACATTAAGAGTTTAAACCCTGCACCAGCAACAAGGATTCAGAAAAAAAAAACTGATAATAACTAGCCCAGAGGAATAAGAACTTCAGGTTTGACAGCAAACAGATGACTAGATAGCAGTACTCCATATGGCCAAAGACCCAAGTCCCTTACAAGCCAGGCCATATTTCCAGACAAGTCATGATCCTATGCAAGATTGTACAGTATATTGTGCTATGGGAGGGATCTGAGGCCAGTACAGTTGGATAAGAAATGTAATATTAACTCTAGTCCCAGCAGATGGAGCCTGCAGGCCTTTAATGAAACAGATTGGCATAAGGAAACAGGTCTATCGACACATGAATAAAACAGAGTAGCTTTTTTGCAGGACAGACTCCTGGAATTGATTAGCAGCAAATATTCATGTTATTGGATTTCTATCTTGGTCGTTAGGGAACACTTGCCACTTTATAGTCTGACACTTCACTTGCAGGTTTATTATTCCTAACATTTTCCTGGCTTGGTATGGTCTTGTATAGCCTTGATATCCACAGCTTTTTAAGATACATGCTCTTTATTATTTTGTTTCTCTATTATAGGGGTGTCGAACCCTGGAAACTTTAAGACCTGTGAACTTCAACTCTCAGAATTCCCCAGCCCAGGAGTCTTAAAGTTACCAAGGTTGGATACCCCTGCTCTATTATTTTGTGTAATTAGAAATATAGGCTTGATTTGCTTCCAAAGTGTATATTGTGTGGATTGCATTACATACAAGTATCGGTAATCCATATATGACTGTTGCATTGGATAACCATTTTTTTGTTTAAACAAGTTGCAGAGATTTAACAATTTAAATTTTGATAGCTTCTGATACATGCATGTTTGCATATATGTGTCCTTTCTTTCTAAACTGAAATATATAATAAAATCATACACACACACAAATACATGCATGCATAAACAAATGTCACTTTTATTTTCTTTCTAGATTCCCATCTCCAATGTTTCTAGGAGTAGGACAGGTATGTTCATAGATAAAAGTGATTAAATGGTAAATATTTCAATTTACAAATATAGGTTTTCCAGTGGCTGAAGGATGAAATGCAGATGATTTGCTTCCACTTGAGAAAGTTCTCTTTGCTTATACCCTTCTCAAGAATTTTTATAAAGTAGAATTGTAACAGGGATGGATCATATTCTGGTGGCTGAAACTATATTAGTGTTTTGGAGGTTCAGAGAAAAGTAGGCATCATGATACAAAGTGAGCAGGGTCAAGATTTTGAGAGAAGGGGTTTTTCTTTATTTTTGTAAACAATGGTACTTTAGGATTAACATTTTTAAGCATGCTCTTTTTTTTTTTAAATCTTCACAGTTGAATGAGAGCACAAAAATGTATGAGAACTCCCATGCAGATCAAACTGGGGTTCTGTGTCCATTGGTGTAGTTTGCAAACTAAACTGTGTATAGGTTTTTAAAAACAAACCAAACAGATCTTCATAACAGCAGTGTCTATAACCTACAACAGCTACATATGGAAATGATATTTTGTTGCTGTGTGTGATCGTTTTCTCTCCCTTTTAGATGGTAACCACTATTCTCATCTTATATGTGTCAAAATTAAATAAAATCATTCATTTTCCTGATCTTGACAAAACCATCCCTAAAAAGGTAAGAATGACTAACTCGTTGCATGGGTTTTAATATTGCCAAGTAAAAAAAATGTTCCTAAATTCTATTGGAGCATACATATGATCCAGTTCTGTGTTTATATAACCAAAGCATCGGCATTAATTCTCTAAAGTTAATTGGTAGCTACAAGGAGAACTGTACTGCATTTTTTCCTAATGTTATTTACTTCGTTAGAAAGAATTCGGTTACTCAGACTAACTCCGCAATGCTTCTTCAAGTTGTTCATCAGCGTTTCCCTTATAATACTTATTGAAAAATGCAAAGTAATTAAGTATATTGATTTTTCCATTTCCACAAGTTATGTTGAATTCTAACCAATCCATTTCCTTTAGTGTTCAGTCACCAAATTAGAGCTAAATTAAACACTAAATAGTTTTTTAATTTTTGCTCTAAATGCAAGCTTTGGGATCTGTGGTAATAGTGCTGAAAAGTTATCCTCACCTGTGCCAATGTGATTAGGTTCACACATTTTTAAAAAAATCAAAACCATAGAAATCATATTATTAGCTTACTCTGTTTGCAATTGAGGTTCATTCGATAAGGCTCATGACTGGGAAAATTGCAATGTCATTGAGGTGGGAGAGCTGCAGTTTCCACATCTGTGTGAGTAGGTTTAAGCAACAAAATCAGAGAAGTTTGTGGCAATGGGTTAAAGCCCAATCAATGGGTTAAAGCCCCACCCCTTTTAAACATGCATCATAAACATTGCACACATGTAAAAGAGGTGGGGTCATTTTATGCTGAAGGAAAAACTCTTAGCATGTTTGGAAGTAACTCTCATCACCAAGGACTAAGTATTTGCAAGCAGAGTGTAAGAGTTTAAAGCCTGAGAGTGGGATGGGGCCCTTTTGGAGTGAGAGGAAAAGGAAGATGGAGAGATGAACTGCAAGCCGAAGCAAAACAAAGGGTGGAAGAAACAGCTGTAGGCCTTCTTTGTTCAAGCCTGCCAAACTCCCCTGACCCTTCAAAGAGATCTGGCCTTGAAACAGCTCCTTTCCTTGGCTCAGAATAAGGCTCTTCCCTACAAAAGGGATGCCAGCTGGATAGCAAGGAAGCCAGCTCTTGCCAAGGGAAAGGATTCCCCACGCTTTCTCAGCGTAGGCTGCCGTCCCAGACTTGCCTGCCAGGGTGGGAGAGATCACAAGACATGCATTCCTATTGCAAGACACTTAGTCCCTTCATTTGTTAAAAGTTCATGTAATTATTTGACCGACTGAAACTTCAAAGGAGACAGCATTTGTTGTAAAGCTTTGTCCTTGAAAGCTTAAAAGGGTGAGTGTGAATCTCTCAATCTTCCTTCTCCTTGGTGGATATTTGCTTTTGGACACTTGCAAATTCTCTACATTAAGGAGTCACTGTCACTCATTTTACCCTTACAGGGGAATTTGCATGGTAGAATTGCTAGATTCTTTCCATGCATGATTATTATTGTTTTCCATCATGTCCTTTTAAAAATAAACCCAGCGACACATAACATTGTTGTTGCTTATACATGCATGTGAATTGCACAATGATAATTGTTTTTGAATAAAGATCAAAACCACAAAACATTGCAGATTCTGGGATAAAGTGGAGTCTCAAGATATATTGGTTGGAAAAAAAACCCTCTGATAATCTAATATTCAGGCTCTTGGGGGTTTGATTCTAGATCAGTTCTACAGAACCAAGATGTTTGTGACCATGCAATTATTAGAAAACTCCATTGTTCTCGGTAGGTGACAGCATTTAGTTAAACTTGATTTATCTCATAAAATAACAATACCAGACTTGTTAGTACTGAGATGAAGAATCACCAGGAGATCACCAGGCTATTGACAAGGCTGGGAATTGGGAAAAATAATCTGAATGAAGTAGAAAACTATTTCTCTACTGTTGCTAAGTATCATGGATATAGCCATATAGTCACCATGAATCTGAATGGGTTTTATATTTATTAATTCCAAGTGAATGCAAATAGATGTACTTCTAAATGATAATTTTCATCTGTACATATGCTAGTAAATGCCTAGAGAAAAACATTATGTATGTTCATTCATTGTCATGATGGTTTCAACATTTTTGTTTGGTAGGTTAAATATAATTTTATTGATATAAGCAGGAGCAAAGTCATGCAAAGAATCAAATACTAACAAGTGATGTTCATTTATAAAGCCTGCTAATTTGTTTCTATTGGTATTAAACAGCCTGTGGTTTATGAATTCATTTGAATAGATTTCTTCCAGAGTGGAGTGAAATGGCATAATCTGAATGGTGCATTTATTTTATTACAGTTGTTTCCACTTCCTCTGATTTATATTGGAAATCATATAAGTGGATTATCAAGCATAGGCAAGCTAAGGTATAGTAAAATCCAGTTTAGGTAAACCTGAACTGATAGTTTCTTTTTATTTAATCCTTTGTAAATTTCATTTCCCCCCCCAAGACTGTTAAAATGGACGATATTTTCGCACAAAAGCATCCTCATCTTGCCAAAGCATTGCTTTGGACATTCCAGTGTTTAAAAACAGTTTATAATGTAAGTGTTGGGCTTAGGAACTAATACCTGTAAAGAGACTTTCCCATTCTACTTTCCACCTTTGTGTTTTGACATTTTCTTCCTCTCTCCTTTTGGTGACTGATGTGTTCTTCATCTTTGACAGCTGAAAGTAGACATTGAAAATGGGCATTGATTAGACAATGGGCCATTGTATGAAAAATTGGGTGGGGTAGTTAGAATGTATTGTTTGGGGAGTCTGCTGCCTGAATAGATAACTGCATATCATGTAACAGTTTTATTTGAGTTCAGTCTCATCCCATTGCTTAACAGATTTGTAGGTGAATCACGGTGTACAGGTTTGGATATCTACATCAGTACATCAAGGAAGCATACCTAAAGCTCTTGAGTATAGCTCAGTAACATGGTATTTAGGATTCTAATGCATGCACTACCCTCATATTTGCTGATCTCACAAGCTTTTGCCTGTTATTTGTTTGATGTCTGGACCATTGCATGCAGCTATGTGGAAATAACTGGAAAGGTTGCTTGCCTTTCTCTTGGGCATGCCCTGGTCATTTCACAGTCTGCTAAAAGAAGCACACTAATGCACTCATAAGTATGTGTGATTATTTTGGGGTTTTTTGTAACCAGGAATAAGTATTTGGAATTTGCACCCTATGGATTTCTAATTATCTGTTAATCTAATACAGTAATATTAGGACATTCTTCTGTATTAATATGGAAAGGGTTATGCAGCTTTACCTTAGTGATCATGTAGGAATCCCTCCCAGCATGGGGACTTCCAGTCCATGTTAAAGAAGACTATTAGTTTCTGACTTGGCTCACCAAAATCTTTTCCATAGTTTCCTCAATTCTCAGCATTTAGATATCTATTCATAGAAAATACCATATCACTGACTACTTGAGAACTAATTTTAACTCAGTAAAAAGGAAATTACTGGAAACAAATTGTATGATACTTATGCCAAGTTTATTTTTTATTTTTTAAGTCTTACTTCCAACTATTCTACTGTCTAAACTTTCTTTGGTGTCAGACTGACATTTGGCTTTGCAACTGAGCATTTATTTAGGTGCATTCTTAATGTCAGATGAAGCTGAGGATGAAACTGGTAAAGAAAGATAATCAGTCATGAAGGCATTTGCTACTGTCACAAACTGGTCTCTCTCCCTCCCTCTCCCTCCCTCCCTCTCTCTCTCTTTTAATACAGTTTGCCAATGTTTACAGTCCTGAGGAAGTTTACCATTCCTCTTACATTACTGCTGGAAATTATTATTCTTGGGTGAGTATTTGCCTCTCATTTCTAAAATACCATAATGGTTTATCGAGTCACATAATGATCCAATGTATTTTGTTGACTAATAAGAATTTGAGGAGACATTTTGGACTGCTTAACATTATTAAGCAAATAATTTCCAGTCTATGAGTTACAGAAATCTGGAGCCAAAGATTTGAGTTGTAGCTTCAGTTCAAGGCAGCTCTTCTCCTTTGTGCCTTTCTTCCCCTGTAGTGTGATATTTTGGTCAAGCCCAATCTTTTTCTTGGCTCTTCTTTTTCCCTTTTCTTCTAAGCCACTATTTTCCTGATTTCTGTTTGACTGTCTTCTTTTTTCCTTCTCTTTAGCTACCTTGTCTCTTTCCTATCCTCATCCTACCAGTTCTAGATTGCCAAAATTCAGATGACTCCTAGAGGGCAGCAAACAGTTTTCTGTTATATTTCTGAAGGGAATATCTAGTAATCCTGCAGCTGTCCTCTTCCTTCTTTTGAACACAAGGTGTTCCTTGTCTTTCTCTTCTATCTTTTGCTTTGTCCTGCGTTTCAGAAACTCCAGTACTTTCCCTGTAACTATATGGATATTCTGTTGACCTATAAACAGGCCTCAAAAATATTAAAACAGTTTGCCTTCCCAAGAATGTACAGATATTCCTATGTTGCATGATCTATTTATTGCCTGCTGTCTCTGAGTAACTGAGTTTTTGATTCAGTTCCTGTGAATCAGTTCTATTGAACTCAGTTTTTTCCCCTTCTTAGAATTTGACAGCGCTTGTGGAGTAAGTTGTTACACTTTATAGGCAGTCCTCAACTTAACAACAGTTTGTTTAGTGACAGTTCAAAGTTACAATGGCACTGAAAAAAGGGACTTATGACCATTTTTCACACAACCATTGCAGCAGCCTCATGGTCATGTGATTTACATTTGGATGCTTGATAACTGGTTCATATTTATGACGGTTGCAGTGTATCAGGGTCATGTGAGCACCATTTGCGATCTTCTGACAGGCAACATCAATGGGGAAGCCAGGTACACTTAAGAGCCGTGTTACTAATTTAACAACTGCAGTGATTCACTTAATAGGTGTGGCAAGAAAAGTCATAAAATGGGACAAAACTCACTTAACAAATTTCTCATTTAGCAACATAAATTCTGGACTCAATTGTGGTCATAACTTGAGGACTACCTGTACTACTTAATCTCTAGAAAGTTATAAAAGTGAACACTGACTTTAATTGACCAATTAGTTACTGAATGAGGCTGGATTTATAGGCAGCTGTAGGATTTATGGAGAGTTATTATATATCAGATTGGGCCATCTAGTTCTGTACTATCTAGTCCTTTATTAAGAATTCCTTTTTTTTGGAACGAAGAATTATTCAAACTCTTTCTGTATATACCAAGAATTGTATTTATACCTTCTACATGTGGTGGCCTTCAAATCCTTTGGGATGAAAATGTGATTTTGTTCTATGGATCAAGTAAAACAAAGATGTCTCACTCCTTCTGGAATCTCAGTGCCTTAATTCCTGAATATGCGTTTAGAGAGATATCATTTATTTTTTACAGGAAACGCTTTCCCTTGGGCATTATAATCAGTGTGTTTGCAATCATTTTGGGGGCCTTAATAGCAGCAGGGTAAGATTTTAAAGTTTCCTTCAGAACTTCATACTTGTTTCTTAAAATTGGTGAAAAATAACATTCCTTTGTAGGTCATTATTTGGAAGAATTAGTAGATACGGTAAAATATTTGTACACTGCAGTTTTCTGTAGCAGCCTTTCCCAACCTCGTGTCCTAAAAATAGGTGGTATTCCACCTCTCAGAATTCCCATCTAGCTTGGCCAATTGGCTGGGAGTTCCAGGAGATGTAATTATAGCACTTTCAGAGAACTATGAAATTGGTAAAGGTGCTCTAAATCAACAATGACAGTGATCTGGAAATCATGTGCAGATGATCTTGACTGTGCTGCAAAACACAAGAACTAACCTATCATTGACTTTTCTTAAACAAAGATGATCCAAAATGAATTGATGTGACCCTTGCACAGGAGTTCAGAATTTGGAAGTCATCTGGGGAAATTATCCTAGTCTGTCACTTACAGAGGAAGGATGATGGAGTAACTAATTGTTAGAATCACAATGGCCTGAGCCATAGTTAATAATACAGAAGATCTCACAATAAATCATGCTTTATACAGTATGATAAAAGTGTCCTGATAGATTGGGGAATAGTAATAACAGAGGCCTGGGAGAGCTGCAGTTTCTAGTACTTTCCTGCCAAACAAAAGAAATATACTTTCAAAGTAATTGTATATGAAACATAGCCCTGGTGTGGCATACTGGTTAAAGTGCTCTATTGTAGGCAAACTGCCCACAGCCTGGAGTTCGATGAGGCTCAAGTTGATTCAGCCTTCAAGGTTGGTAAAATGAGGATCTAGATTGTTGGGGTCAATATGCAAATAATGTTTACATTCTAAACCATCCAGAGAATGCTATAAAGCACTGTGGGGCGATATGTAAGCCTAAATGCTATTGCTATTGTTATATATTATAAAGGCTATAATGTTATTATTTCTTGATGTTCATGTGTGTGGTTTGTGCTCATATAGTAAGATTCTATGGAAATTCCTTCTCTATTAGGTCTATCCCATGTCTTATCCCACTGTAATTTCAACATCTCCATCAAATATTTTACTATTGTGTAATTTTTGTTTGCTTAAACTCTCACACTCTAAATCTACTTTAAATGGCAAACCAACTTATTCATAATATACTGTATTTTACAAAATGACCAAGTGACATTTATCTAAGCTTCGAATTTTCTCCGTATGTTTACTTCATTAAACAAACAAGACTAGACTGATTTTTTTTTTCAGAGTTCTTACTTTACAATTTATCTCTTGTTTGTAATATGGATACAATTTGGAGAGCAGACAGAATACGTCACTGCAAAGAAAACTGTTTTAAATTTATGCTGTTTAAATTAGTCTATATTTCCACATTTTATTTTCCAGATCAGATATAGCTTTCAGCTTGGAAGGTTATGTTTCTGTTTTGCTGAATGATGTCTTCACAGCAGCAAATGGTGTTTATACCAAACAAAAAATTGACCCTCAGGTAATTGTGCAGAGATTTTATGTGTTCTTCTTTGCATTTTTTAAACATGGGCTTTTTTATAATTTTAGGTATAATTTTCATAAAGAGCCTCCATCAAGTCTGGAAAAATAGATTCGAAAGTCAATGTAAATTTTAGATCCGGGGTTCTACAACCTTAAACACTCAAAGAGCCATTTGGACCCGTTTCCCACAGAAAAGAAAACACCGGGAACCACAAAACCTGAATGGGCGTAGCCAACTCAACAACACTCACTCCCACCTAGTCACATGACCCCCCCCAGCCACGCCTACCCAGGTTTTGTGGCTCCCTGTATTTTCTTTTCTCTGGGAAACAGGTATATCTCTCTTTCTGTGTGTCTCTCTCTATTTCTCTCTTTCTCTTTCTCTTTCTCTCTCTTTCTCCCTCTCCCTCTCATCTCTCTCTCTCTCTCTTTCCCTCTCTTTCACTTCTGTCTCTCTTTCTCCCTCTCTTTCTTGCTCTCTCCCTCTTTCTCCCTCTTTCTCCATCTCTCTCTCTCTCATCTCTCTCTCTTTCTCTCTCTCGTTTGTCTATTCCCTCTTGAACCATTTCCAAAAACAAGCGAGGGTTGTGGTGTTTTTTTTTTGCTGGTGTTCTTTCTTCTTCTTTGGGTGTTTTTTACCATATGATTTAAATCAAGAGTCATTTCAGGTTCCCAGATAAATGAAGCTCTTTCATCCCTCTGCTATGGTTCCCTGTCGGATGATCCTAGCAGCAAGCAGGCCATGGAGGTGGTGAGAGCAGCGGCATCATCCGCAGCCGGCCCAGCCAGTGTCTTGGGGTGGAGAGAAAGTTGTGCGTCTTCCCATATTCCTCTCATCACCTCCATGGCCTGCTCACTTCTCTTGCAACACCTTGCGCAGCACACTTCAATTTAGTGCACTTCACAATTGGGGAGATGGTATCCCCTCTGCCTCCTGGAGCCCATTACAATGCAGAGCATCGGCTGCAGCCAGGCTGGGCCAGTGTCTTGGGGTGGAGAGAAAGTTGCGTGTCTCCCCAAGTGGCGGAGGTGTGCGCAGCACCAAGAAGGGCCAGAAGAAGAGGCAAGTAGAGGGGCACTTCGCTCACGCTCTGGATTGTGGAACGAGCCTCCATTCACCATTGTCACCCTTACCTTCTCAGGATAGGCGAGGAGTGAGTGGAGGGGAGGGTGAGGGGCGGGGCCAGCCAGTGGTGAGATCATCCGACAGAGAGCCACATGAGAGGGGCCCAAAGAGCTGCATGCGGCTCTGGAGCTGCAGGTTGCTGACCCTGGTTTAGTTGTATAGTTTTCTTAAAATCATAAAAAGCCTGATGTATTGAAATATCTTTTTTTTTTTTTAAAGTATTTGTAAACACCTTTTTGTGTGTCTTTTCACAAGGTCATAAATATTTTACTGTAATATCTTTGTGAAAGTTTCATCTACTTTTATATCTTAAATACTGCTATTCGGTTAACTTTAAAAAACCGCTCTCTATTTGATTGCTGTGCTTCACGTAAGCAAGGTGTATTGTAAGCTATGCTTTCAGGACTTTAAAAGGTTGACAAACTGACATTTTAAAGGAAAAAATAGTAAATGCAACTCAAGTATTTAATTCTTGAAATTATATTTAATTAATGTAATTTGAACTGAATTTGAATGCAAATTTGACCAAGTTTTGTCTTGCCTGAGCCAACTTGTAGAATGTGATTGCCAACCAAATGTCATAATTGGTTTGAAAAAGATTTTTCAACCCTGGTTTAAGCCAATTGTTATTCTGATAGTTGTACCTCATATTTCTAGGCTAGCCATATATATTGCTTCCACTTGACTAGACATTTATATGGGGAGATTCATGCTATTGGCTCTTTGTTCTGTTTTAGTTAAAGATAATTAGTTCAGTCATTACCATCCTATTATTCCCCCCAAAATTTCCCACACAGAAACTTATTTGATAAACAGTTTATATTATCCTGGCTTACATGCCTTTCAAACAGAATATTCAAGTTTCATTTAATTTACTAGCTTCTATATATGCTACCATAAATATCTCAATACAGAATCCTTCAGGAACTCTTAATCATCTATCAGATTTTTTAACATATGTATTTGTTTATACAGGAGCTGGGAAGATATGGAGTAATTTTTTATAATGCCTGCTTTATGGTAATTCCTACAGTTCTCATCAGTTTTTTCACTGGGGATTTCCAGCAGGTAAATAAGCTTAGGAACCAATCAGGTACAATAATGCTTTAATAGGTTTAGGTCCTAAATGTATATTTCTGGAATGATCATTGGGATCCTTTTACTCATGAAGTAAAAATGTAGGATTTTGTCCTCTATGAGGTGATTGATTTTATAACATTACAAGTAGTGGTTTAGTATAAGACATGAAACCTCATTTTCACGAGTTAGGGACAGAACAGGAGATTAGCAATAGCATTAGTACCTAGACTTATATACTGCTTCAGGGTGCTTTACAGCCATCTCTAAGTGGTTTACAGAGTCAGCATATTGCCCCCAACAATCTGGGTCCTCATTTTACTGACC